>LGRX02032724.1:0-20414 GCA_001247695.2 Cymbomonas tetramitiformis
AAGGTGTCCGGTTGCGGCCCGCCGCTCTAAGTTGAACCGTGGCTTTGCCGTACTTGTACCTCGTCGGTAGCCCGCCAACGGGCCGGGCGCGGAAGGTGGCCGCGGTGTGCGTCCGTTTTGCCTAACGGCTATCATTCATCGGAGCATACTCGTGCGGGAGGCTGCTTGATTCCTGCGCGTTCGGGGTGTAACCAGGAGATTGGGTTGTCGACCTTGTCATTGGGCACGACCGACTTCGATTCACCAGTGAAGCTCCCCAACGGCTGGACCGCGTGCCTCACACCAGCCGCTGTTCGCAAGGCAAACAAGGATCGGTTTGGGAAGTCCTCGGTGTCAGCACACCAGTGTGTCTTTGTATAAATTGTGGTACACAAGGGGAGAAGCGGTGTGGTGGCTGTCACCAAGCGGTGTATTGTTCCAGCGATTGTGCGATAAAGCACTGGAAGTCGCGCCATCGACAGGAATGTAGTAAAGCAAAGCTGAATAAGTAGGCAACAACGTACCTTGCCAACCGTAATTCATCGAGACCAATGTTAATAAAAGATGTACGTATACGTGCGTATTGTGTGTGCGTCTTGTAAATAAATAGCGCTGCCAGCTGTCTGCATGCGTGGGGTGGGAAACGATTGTAACACATAGTGTTTACGAGACTGCGATAAATTCGGCGTCTGGCCGGAGCTGCTCAAAAAGTCTCATTAGCTTAATGAGCAGTTGTGCAAAGGATCTGACCTTTGTGTTTTTTGTTTACAGTTTGCTTGAAACCTTCCGTCATAATATGACATGTGTATCTGTTTAAATCGATAAAGCCGGCGTTCTACCTTCTGCGTTCCGCAGTGGTTCCCGTGCTGTTGCCACCTACCTTCCCACCTTCCAGCGTACCTCTCTGATGTTGCTGATACGATGGTGTCTGCAACCGACACCTAACCTGTGACACGGCGGACCAGTCCTAGGCAGGCATGCTAGGGGGGCATATCGCTCCCATCATTCCGGTTCTTTGCTTTGTCCAGCATGTGTCGGTTTGCGCCACCTTTTGCCGCCGTGTGTGCATCGGGTGGCCGCAATATTCCACACCGTATATACACACAGTACACTGATCCAGGTTAACCAACAACCCTGGGTTTGCGGTTTGTTTCCTAGCGGGGAAAATCGTTCAGACGGCGCAGAGCTGCTTTCCTTCGGCGCCAGCAGCAAGGAATCACTACTGCGGACAACAGGGAGTTTGACGAGGGTCTCCTGAAGTTTCTGGAAAACAAAATTCTCACCGAGTTCGACGGCATCCCGTTTTTACGTTCCGTCGCCATGCGCGCGGGGTGTTCCAAGGTGGAACCGACGAATATCCTTGAGCCGGTAGATGCCGAACGGGTCAGTGGCGCGTACGGCGCCGTCACACGAGGTTGTACACTGGACCGAACGGACAAGGTCGTGGTCAAAAGGTTTTGCAAAACCTCGGGGCCAGAGCCACACCCCAAGACCAAGGGAAACCTCCAATCCGCAAGCCGTAGGAAGGGACCGCCCAAGCAGCCGCCCAAGGAGTTCAAGCGGTGTGCGCAGGAGCTAGTCATGACAAAACTGGCGTCGGAAGCAGCACCCACTTACGTCGTGCCCTGTTCACGGTATTGTGTGGAGACCAGAACTTGGGATGCGCTGCAGGTCGGGCCAGTTCCGTTCCTCGTCATGCCCGATCGCGGCCGGACGCTGTGGGAAATCATGCGGCTTCCGCCTGACGGTGGACTATCCTTGGAGGTCAAGCTGCTACTTGCCAACGAGTTGCTGAAGGCGTTTTCGCAGTTGCACTCCAAGGGTATCGTGCACGGCGACGTCAAGGGTAACAATGTGGTCGTTGCCGAAGCGCTACCGTGCGCGTCCGCGGGCGGCATCACGCTGCGAGTCATCGACTTCGGAGTTGGCTGCGTCGATCGAGCAAACTGGAAGTCTGCGCTTGACGAGCGTACTCTCGGTGAAGAAGACTACCGTTATCTTGCTCCTGAGCACCGGACTCACGGCCCAAGCAGGCCAGGAGACATGTGGTCTGTGGGTGGACTCCTGGTCCAGCTCTTCCAGCACCCGCAGGCTGGTGGCCACCGTCACGGATGGGACTATATTCTAAGTCCAGGGAAAACGCATAATGGATTCATGAAGCATGGACTCATGCAGCACCTGAAGCAATGCTTCAGCGTAGACATGGACAAGCGTCCGACAGCCGCGAATCTGCTGCACACGTTTCAGAACACTAGGATCCAGACCGTCGGTGAGAATGATTTTCCGCCTCGCATTGAGCCGGCTGTGTGATTTCCAATAGGGCCGACATGTGAACTTGACTAAGGCTGCCGGGTAATTTTTCTCGGTAATTACCGGGAGGGTGATTACCGGTAAATTACCTGGTATTACCAACCCCCATAATCGAATTACCTCCCATACTTAAGGATTACCATGGTAATTACCATGGTAATCCGGTATTACCATGGTAAATTACCAGTTCAATCAAAAATTACCGTCGATTTTACCAGCCGATGACCAGATCGGCGGCGATCACATTGCAAAAACACACCGAGAGCGGAGTTTCCTTCAGCGAAGTATCCGACGAGCGTCTTCTGGAGCACATGCAACGTCTGGCCGCGGATGGCAAGCTCCAAGCAATTACTTACAAGAACGTGCTGGAAACATTGCTGCAGCCTTACACATTCGGCGATTACAAGCACTTGCCACCGGTGCTGGAGAAACCGATGAACTCAGCGCTCACGGCTGCCTTGAAGAAACGGGCGTCGGACAACGCTGCCATGTCCCTCCTTCAGCAGGCAATCAGTACCAAGTGCAACGCCCCCCCCTACAGTCCCTCCGCGACAGAGCAAGGCGCGGACGGCGTCTTCTGCAGGGGCCACACGCACAGCCAGCGCCCCTCCAGCCGACAGTCGCCAGGTGCAGGTGGCCGGGCAAGGCATGCCCGAGCTGATTGAGAACATACGGCTGAAGGCCCTCGAACGCGCTAAGAAGAACCGTGTTAAGGACCTCCCCAAAGATGCTGATATAACGAAGTGGACCAAGGAGATGAAGAAATCCTTGGACGGGAAGTGTAAAGGGATTGCGTGGGCGGACAACGTGTACGGAGCAATGTTCGAAATGGAGCACGCGGGCGGTGTCCTCTCCGGCTCAATTGGCCGATCAGTACATGCCCTCACCAACGACGAGTGGTCAAGCGACCATGATTACTACTTCATGGTGGCGGGGCACGATGATGGCAGCCACCTCCCCGTAAAAGTAGCCGCGGTGTACATGGAGTTCGCTCCCTTCCATGCCGAGTTTGACTCTCGCCCTGAGAACAAGAATCAGCTTGCCAAGATGAACGTGCGCACCGTGCCGAATGTGCACGTTTCCGAGGAGGGGCTCGTGTACATCGCCTCTACCGGAGAGGCGTTGCCTATGAACAAGCTGCCGGAGCTGCTAAAGAAGCGTTCCACGGTCCCGGATGCCTTGCGCCTCGACCTGGCGGCCGAGGCTGCTTCGAGCGGCCAACGACGACAGCCGCGGACTGCAATCAGGTGCGTGACTCACTCTCTTTATTAGTGTGTTGGCAATTCCTCGAATCAAGTCGGCCTACAGGTGTTTTAGGGTGAGAGGGGGGGCGGGGGGCTGATACAAGATGTGCCCCACGCTTTCCTTCGCAGGCGTGCAGCCGACGATGTGCGAATTTGAACCTTCACCCGAAACGAAGACATGTGCCGCGGAAGTCGGAAGAGATGCGGCGCGGCAGATCTGCGCACCTCTTAAAGCAAGCTGAGACGGCATGCTGTATACAGTGTGTAGGCAGTAGTACTGTAGTTAGTACCTAGTGGAATGCGCGCCAATGGTACAGCCAACAAACTTATACCGGTTTATTTGTGCATGTGATGAACAATGCCGAAAGCTGCTTCGGGTCAATCACCGTAACACCGGGTATATTGTAATTGCGATATGGTATGGGACTCCGTCTTAAGCCGTGAACACCGGTGCTGAGAGCGGTGCTGGCACCTCGTGCACCTGCGTCACGGCACCTGTTGCATGTTGCATGTCTATAATACCACCATACGGCGCGCACGCACCCTGCCAGCATGTGTGCAATGCATGAATCAACGGAGTGGCCAGCGCACGCACGGCACATGGACTTGCGGTGCAGGTTGATTGATGCCTTGATTTTCGTATCCAACACCCTCCTTCTTTTTTTTCAGGGACTCTCCTTCCCCGACGACGCTGTGATTCAGGATCGCTTGAAGGCCATGGGTGCAAGCGAACGCCCGATGGTTTCAACGTTTGGTGCGGATAATGGCTGGATCCCGCGATCTGTCCGTGGTAAGGACCAATCTATGGCGAAGCGCGACCTGGTCAATCAGCTCGCTGGTCGTCTGCGGGACCTCGGTTGCACTATTGACGGCAAAGACCGCATCTCGCACCGACCGGAGGCAATGCCACCCGAGGATGGCGGACGCCCTGGTACTGCTGAAGCCCCCCAACAAGGAGCCACCCGACCTGCTGCTGGTGAAGCGAGCGCCCCCTCCACCACTTGGGACAGCAGTCACGTGTCCGACCAACGCCTACTAGACTTGGCGCGCCAAGCACACAGCACGTCGGGCATCGTGAAAGAGCGGCAGAGCATTTGTGCCTTGTTCACCGCGGAAGACTTGCTGATGCCAAGGACGACGGGAAGATGGCACAAAGTGTCCAAACGGATTGCAGACGTGCTTACGGAACGCCTGCGGCGCCTTGGAGTGGCGCTCGATGCCAGAAACAGGGTGTGCGGTGTGCCGGCACCCTACGTGGAGACTGG
Source organism: Cymbomonas tetramitiformis (assembly GCA_001247695.2). Lineage (NCBI taxonomy): Eukaryota > Viridiplantae > Chlorophyta > Pyramimonadophyceae > Pyramimonadales > Pyramimonadaceae > Cymbomonas > Cymbomonas tetramitiformis. The sequence goes on from LGRX02032724.1 coordinate 4,799, forward strand.
ATCGTCTGACGTCCTCCTCAGTTCTGATGAAGGGCAGGACGTGGTGATGGAGGAACCGGACACCAGAAGCCGTACTGATCGGTGGCGTAGCGGCAACTTGGTAGGTGGCGCTGGGACAAACGGTAACCAGGTTAACCACGACATGAGGGACCTGTTGGCGGCGGATCTCAATTGCCCACTGCAGCAGCTGCCGGAGTGCACGCTGATGTCCGGCCTGATGGCATTTGGGGAAATGTTCTGCGGATCGGTGCCCTCCCCGGCTGAGAAGGAATACTGGGAGGAGGCGAAGGAGAACCAGGACATCGTTGTGGAAGATGTCGTAGAAGCTCTGGAAAAGACCCACCTTGTGGCGGACGAAGAAATGAATACGCCTACAGAGGATATGCTTGATCTGCCAGACTTCTTGTTTGAGGTATGCAACCCGCCCTGCCCATACTGGCACCGAAATGTTTCCCCTGTAACCCGCTAACGATGCGTGAGCGTGCGTGGAGTAGTAATATGGCGGGGAGCGCTGGTGGTGTGATTGCCATTGTAAGCAGGAGTTGGCAGTGCTGGTGGATATGAATACCGAATTCAGTATCGCGACGGAGTCCGTGCAGGACATTGTGCTGGCCCTGCAGGCTGAGCCCGACCCCGCGATTACGTTGTGTGTCACGGACGTGCCAAACCTAGCAGCAGGAAAGCAGTCGCAACCGCTGGTCACGCACGGGAAGGCGAGTCCGAACGGAGTGACCGTGCAGGAGGCCGTATGGTACTTCATGGATATGAAAAGGCGACAGAGGTGGACTGATGACCATTTCGACACCTTCCTGAAAGTCCTGAAGCTGCTCCTGGGCGACAATACTTGCAACCTGCCGGGATCGCTATGGCACATGAGACGGGCGCTCAGTGCGGAGAGCGTATGGGACTATGCGATACACGCGTGTCCCAAGTTCCACCGCAATTTCGCATGGCAAAACGGGGAGGGAAAGCCCGGGAAGAGGGCGCAAGAGGTATGCGGCGTGCCCACGAAGCGTGGGGCGGATGGCGAGCCCACAGAGTGGTGCACGGAGGAGAGGTACGACGTTGTTAAAACGGCGCGCGGGGAGGAGTATCGTCCCAAGGAGTACTACTTCTATTTCACCGTGAAGCGGCTGGTGCGGCGCTGGATGATGGACTACGACTTTGCTAAGCAGCGTGCGAGTCCCACGGCCAGAGCTCCCGAAAACGCTTGTGTCATGAGCAGCCCGCACGGGCTACGAGTAAACGAGCACCCTAGCGTCGGTGGCAGACTACTGCGTGAGACGCCGAGTGGGAACCAGGAGAAACCAGGGGTATTACGAACTGGGATGGGCATCGAATATGGAGAGGACGACGGGCAAGCAAAGAAGCATGACAAACAGTGCGACCCGTGCCGATGTTCTTACTCCTTGTAACGGACGAGTGCCGCGGCTGATTGTATACGAACGTTGCCGATGGGCGATGCCTGATGGGTGAAAGGACCCCAACTGACTAGCGCGTTGCCATCGCAGGAATTGGTCCACGCGGTCCGGCGCGATGCGAAGTGCGGACCTCCCTCCCAAGGTAGGTAGTGCGTCACTACGTGTGACAAAGCCCAACCCGCAGTCATATGTGGGCAACATGCCTGCAACATGCCTTCATATTGTCTGCGACATGCATGGTGCATGGCTCCAACCCGGGGATTAGTATCGGTCCACTCCGTCCGTCCGTCCGTCCGGTCCGTCCACTCCGTCCACTGTGGACGGACGGACGGAGTGGACGGACGGAGTGGACCAAACATTCTTAACATTCTAAGATTTCACAAATCAGGGCTCCCATACTTAAGCCCATACTTAAGGAGTGTAACGCGTCGGCCCGCGACGACGCCTGCGTTTTCCCATACTTAAGAAAATTTAAATTTTTTCTTCATACTTAAGGAATATACACTGACTCCCCCCTCCCCCCCTAACCAGGGACTCAGGGGGTATAACCCAGTCGCATGCGAGTGTCAAACGTGCGTCAGAGAGACGAACTCAACGACAGAGCTTGACAATCGTATACGATTGTCACACGTGAGTCTGGGTGTCGGACCTAGTGCACCTGCTTGACAATCGTATACGATTGTCACACGTGAGTCTGGTTGTCGGACCTAGTGCACCTGCTTGACAATCGTATACGATTGTCAAGCAGGTGAGTCTTGGTGTCAGGTGTGCTGCACATAGACATATCGGGGCGTCCAAGGTTCAGGGTTTTAGGATATATGTTGTTATATATGTTGGAGGAGTTGTAACCGGAGGTCATTTCATCACACCTGCGTTCGTCACATAGAACCACAACCCGCCCCTTAGACTACCTCACCATTATGCCCAGTATTGGAATATTGCAGTATTGGATATGGCCTTTCGATACTTTTACGTTTCGCGACTGCCAGTTACAACAAGCCCAATGGGTTCCTGAAGACCGTTTAATTCTCCGCTTGTGGCGGCGAGCGCGGCAACAAGCTGAAGAAGACTGGGAGGACTTCGGGCAACATGCAGTTAATCTCAGGACCTATCACTGGTGGAGTTTTTGGCCGATGTACGTCCACGGCCGTAGATCCAGCGAAAGGTTCGGTGTGAGGCATCTCGTGTACTGGTATGAGGGCGGGTGGATCTACCACCGATACTCAGATTTGGAGTGGCGGGGCTGGCGAAATAGACACCGCTACAGCGAAACTACGCACGGTGCCCTGACAGAGCTGGAAAGCGATCTGCTGCAGGAAGATGAAAGGAGATGCGAAGTTTGCGGGCGTATGTTCAGAATCTGCACCCTAACGCGCATAATTGATGCTAGCGCGTGCAATGAGGAGACATATGCTTGGTAGCTAACACTTATGTCACGTGACAGTACACAAATAAACCGTATATTTACATGTATGAAAAACAATAACTTTCACGCCGTGCATACCAAAACTACCCTCTGGACACTTCTGACAATCGTACACGATTGTCAACACCGTGTTGGAAGGAAGTCCCTCGAAGTTTGCTGCTATATAAGTAATGTTACATGTCTTTTATTCATTTATTTTCGCAGTAAAATCCTAGCATCATGAATACTCCTCAGTTCATGGAAGACGCACTTGTTGAGCTTGAACGTATGTATATCGAATACGAAAAATGCAGTGTGTGCCATTCCTGGAATTTGTTCTTATATCGCGAGGAAGTGTTCATCGATCCTGCGCTGATTCCTACACATGACCCCTCTGAGGCTAAGTGGAGGTTTATCCGCGACACTCGGGAAACGTGGTATTTTCAACTGTTGGATGCGCATCGGTATCCTGGCACTACTGCGCAATATACGTACACTCCAACGCACGCCAACCCTGGCGCACTTACCCCAAAAACAATGGCGGTTCCCACAGATTTCATTCCGGAGTTGATTGACCAGGGCACAGGCTATAATCCCGAACCTGATGACGACGGAAAGTGGTGCAATTGCCGTTAGGTAAAAAATACCAGGCTCCCATGCCTACTTAAGACGTGTTGTAGCGAGTTTTAATCATTTGTTTTCGCGTTCAAGAACTTCCGGAGAAATGGCGTTGACACGGCAGGTTGAGCGCGTCTTGCTTTGGTTAGACGGTTTTGATGAGGATGAAGATATGATAAATAATGTGTCCATTTTCGGTTATTAATACACCTTGCGTAAACTGTAATGCGGAAAACGTATATGTGCATTGCGAAAGGCCTATCATTCAGGGAAATTGGGACTTGGACGAAATCTCTGCAGGATACCGTTATGTACGCCGAACTCGGTTTTTCCTATTCTTTACCTTGATGCATCTCGAACGATTTCCCTCCAGGAACCCTTGGACGGGGAGGTGGGTAACGCCTAGAAATCTGAAAATACCTGTGGACAAGATAAATGATTTATTGTTACCGGAGCAGCGCGGCGAGAGTATAGAGCAATATTTAGGAGCTTGCACCTGTGCGGCGGATATGCCTGACGAGGACTTGGACTTTGGCTTCTAAGAACATGCTAATTGTACCAATTATTTTAAGAAAATAATTGTTAGTTCTAAGTAGTGTTTTATTCATACCCTGCATCCTCCACACAGCTACCATTTTCGCTACTTCCGTATACAGCGTTCTCATCATTCCATACTCGCAGTGTGGGTATGACCTAGTGCAACTGCTTGACAATCGTATACGATTGTCACACGTGAGTCTGAGTGTCGAAGCTAGTGCCCTTCGGCTGTTTCGAAATATAAGGGGTTGAAGTAATAGATAAACGTCATTTTTTTTTACACATAATGCATCTTCCGAACAACGTCTTGTTAAAAATCTTTCAGGCCATTCCTTACGGACCTGATCATTCCAATGAACCGTTATGTATGTATCTCGGGAATCTCTGCCGAATAAGATGTGTCTGCGTACAGTTCAATGATACAATAATCGGGCGTGCGCAACCCGCGCTAAGTGTTGGGCTAGTCCCTTGCGGCAACGCTATCACCCGCTCTCTTCTTACCGCCTACATTTTTTTATGGAAGACGCCAACCTTCGTCTCTTAATTCACCGAGCCCATGTCTCCCTCCTACGCCTACAAAGCATGTTTGATCAAAAGTATCCTGAAATGGTGGCTCCTAGCGGAATGTGCATGTCTCCGAAATTAATCGCGGACCACCTCAAAATGTTCGCGCTGGACACCATTCTTTTAACCCCACTGCCCGAGTCCCCCCACGAACATGTTTTACATGTCCGATTCAATTCGACTGAAAGATCAGAATCGTCCTCACTTCCCATCTTGGAATGGCAGATTCGATGTGGCGATGATACCTGCTCCCCATTCGTTTCCATGCTCCATGTGCCCAATGTTCCGTTAGTAAATATCAGTGTGTTGTTCCGTTACGATGACCTGTCAAACGCTGGGGTGTGGGCCATCGATAGCTTATCAAACGCGCCGGCAACCAATAGAATTTTGAATCGTTACCCCGATGTGTACATGACATGCCGGCTTGCTGCACGCGTGATACGCATTGTAGATCAATATTTGCGCTCTGGTCGCTCCTATTTCCATCCGGTTCCCCGTGAAGAGAGTTTATTTGCCAAAGTATGCCAATGTATGACATTGACAAGAAAAACACTTCAACAACATGAACTCGACAGTACAACGGATGGGCTCGGGGGATGGATCATAGCGAACGATTTATGATCGGGTACGTGCAACATTTTTATTGTGCACGCAGATAGTATTATTACAATTAATTGGATATTATGTGATACCCTGAATTGTATGTTTTGTGGGTGTCCTCGGTTCTAGGGTCGGAGCCCGCCAGTGTCAAATTTCCTAGCATTCATGCAGATTTACACGCTAGGTACAGGGTCGGGGTGCTCGAGCAACGCTGCCGCGAGAGCGGCTGGCATCTCGAAACAAGCTTCTGGCTGCTCAGCCTCCATAGTTACCCGTGTCTGGCTGCACAGTCCCCATGTCCAAATAGGCCGCGACTTCAGTCAATTCCATTACGTGGTCATCAGGCACATTGGCCTTTTGTTTTTCTATCAGCGCTATGTCACCTGCGAGCACCTCGGAATACCGTGCTCTGGCCATTTTCAACACCTCTGCATCCATGTCGATCGAAAGGACATGCCTTTGCTCCATATACCCCGCCATGGAGGCTGGAGCCGTTCCGCAAGGAAATTCCATAACACAAGCATCCATGTTGCTGTACAAGCGCATCAGCTCACGGTAAAGACGGATTGGCTTCTGAACGCTGCGAATATTTTGTCCATCTTCTTTCTTCAGGTACTCCTTAGGTGGCAGCGGTACCTCCTGTTCATAAACAAACAACACACGCGAGTCTGAGTGTCGGACTTAGTGCACCTGCTCGACAATCGTATACGATTGTCACACGCGAGTCTGAGTGTCGGACCTAGTGCACCTGCTTGACAATCGTATACGATTGTCACACGTGAGTCTGGGTGTCCGAGCTAGTGCACCTGCTTGACAATCGTATACGATTGTCACACAGTCTGCGAGTCTAAATGTCGGACCTAGTGCACCTAGTGCACCTGCTTGACAATCGTATACGATTGTCACACGTGAGTCTGGGTGTCCGAGCTAGTGCACCTGCTTGACAATCGTATACGATTGTCACTTGCGAGTCTGCGTGTCTGAGCTAGTGCACCTGCTTGACAATTTTGTTTAGCGGAGTTGCATTCATGACAAGATATGAATGCATACCAGGATTCTTACCATGCTGTTCGTGAACGCGTTCGCAAACTTTCCGACCGTTGTTCGCAGCGGGGCCCACTTCGGTAGCTTATTACTCTTTGAGGGATCTTCCACCAAGTGCAGCAACACATACGGTTGCAAAACGCTGACCGGACCAGCCGCATTATTACCTATGCGTCCTCCGCCTCGATTCCAGTATTGAACCGTTTGGTGGCATGTCCATTGCAGCGGCCATCCTTTGGTCGAAGCGCAGAAGGCATCGATGATTGCTTGCTGCCTCGATATCGCGAAGGTTTTTCCATTAATAGTCACATTACTGCGGGTAGTCGAGTCCGGTAAGAATAGAATCACAATGCCACCATAATCCATAGTCGACATGCAAATACCACCCATGTATGAGTAGAAGTCTGTTGAATAGGTATCCCATACCTCCGAAAACAGCCCAAAAGGACCATCCACAAAGATCAGATCCACTCCATAGCGAGCGTGTTGCAATGTTTTTTCATTGCGCCAATTGACCATGACTTGATTGCTGCGTGCACCCTTATTCCTTTCGGCGAGAGATTCGTTAACCTGTGGAACATTGCTTTCATCAGTCTGCTTTGAAATACATACGCAGGAAATACTTAATACATTGCAATGTAGATATTTGAACAGCTCTAACCTTTATTCCGAAATCCAGCAATCCCGTCAGAAGCTTCGCCAGCAACGCGCGATGGCACTTGTTGAAGTCCACCGGCTGCTGGACTCCCTCGGCAGCATGCAGCTCCTTGTGTTCGATTTTCAGCTCCATGAATTCAATCACCGCGCTCTTCGGCTCCCAATCATGATCGAAAATCTCCGTTTTAATCGGAGCATCCGGCATCCCGCCCTCGCCCCGGCGTGACGCTTTCACACGGAGTTCCAGCCATTCCCAAACGGCCTGTAATACGCATCAGAATCAGTCTTCGAACTCAGAGACAGAGCAGACTCTAAGTCAAGGTAACGCCAGAGCTTGACAATCGTATACGATTGTCACACTTCTTTTACCAACATTTACCAACTGACCGATCATCCCCATGGCATGATCATCACAAGTGTATAACGGGGTCACCTTCGCACTGAACGCGGCGATCTCGTCATTGATATCTGGCATTTCTTTGGCTTCCATCATCCGCGACGCTGCCAGTACTGCAGGGGCCATATTAATCTGAGACCCAGCTGCTGCTTGAATCGCCCATAGCAAATGCAGGCAGTTTTCCTCAAACCCCCTTTTCGTATGGGTGATGCCCAACGTCTGCAGAAACCATGCGGAATCGTATACAGGTGCCTCAGTGTAGGCAGGGCCATAAAGCTTCGGAATCGTGAACGTAGCCCCAAAGCGACCGGCATTTCGAATCTCGATGTAGTCACCCGGCAAGGAGTGAATGTAGCACAAGATCATACGCGTGGCTGCATAGCAAACATCACTGTCATTAGGACTTGTAATCCTGCAACTTAAAAATAAAATACTTGTGAGGACTAACTCACCAGCGCAATCCACAAGAGTCTTGTAAGTATGCATGGTATCCTGCGATGACTTATTCACACTCTTGTCCATAGCCCTTCCTTCCTTGGAATCAACGCGCTTCCATCGTTTTGCTTTCAGCATGCTCTTCATGACCTCATCGAAGCGTGCAGTGTAGAATTTGTTGGAAGATTTGATTAACATCCACACCAGAAGCTTGGTTTCCAAATCAGGCTCTCTGTGGACGTCTTGCATAAGTGTCTGGTGATGCTTTTGCACGTACGTCATATGCTGCGAATCACGGTAAAATTCCCCATCAAATTCATAGGGTCCCCAAGGGTTGTCAGCTTTTAGTTTGAGTATAGTATCCTGCGTATCCTCATCATCATCATAGACGTCCCCGATAGCCTCTGCGTGTTCATACCAATCTGGGTATTTCGTCCAACCCATCAGCGAGGCAAACTTGGCCTTGGCAGATTCGATGACATCCTTGATGAAACCAAGACGATGACAATACGAGCTGAACTCAGTGCCAGTCAAAAACTTGCCCTTGCAACTGATCCCATATTTCTGGTAGAACTCCTTCCGTTTGTCCACATCGTCCACTAATACTCCTTGCTTCGCCACATTAAGAACAAAGAAAAAATATCGTACATCAAACCCTAAGGCTGTTAGCGAGGTGCTTATAGCCTCTAGGGTAAGAACAGGCTGCAGTTCTTTCGGATAGTTCTTCAACTCGAGAGCTTCCTTCCGCCATTCATCTCCCAGTTTTGGATCCAGTAACCGCAAAATCTGCAAGCAAGACACGTTGGACACATGTAAGGGGGGCGACACGCTTGTCACGCGTGGGTGAGAACTGAAGCTTGCGCCAAAGCTTGACAATCGTATACGATTGTCACGCGTGAGTCAGGGGCGAAGCTAGCGCCAAAGCTTGACAATCGTATACGATTGTCACGCGTGGGTGAGAACTGAAGCTTGACAATCGTATACGATTGTCACGCGTGAGTCAGGGGCGAAGCTAGCGCCAAAGCTTGACAATCGTATACGATTGTCACGCGTGGGTGAGAACTGAAGCTTGACAATCGTATACGATTGTCACGCGTGAGTCAGGGGCGAAGCTAGCGCCAAAGCTTGACAATCGTATACGATTGTCACGCGTGGGTGAGAACTGAAGCTTGACAATCGTATACGATTGTCACACGTGGGTGAGGACACATGAGAGAGCGCGGAAGTTTCATACCTTTTGCGCATCCCGCTCGCGCGATTGGAGGAGGGCAACTTTTGCCGATTGATCCCGAATTTGGAAATCTCGTTCGAGTAGGCCGCCGCGGTCGTATCCCTCAGATTGTTCCGATACCAAGCGTTACTCTTGGCACTAGCTTGCCTTACCGGGAATTGTGTAAAATGCGCCAGTTGGTCTTCCGAGGCGTCGGCAATATTCAACAGCAAAATCCATTTATCGTGTTCGTGAGAGTCAACAAGACTTTCTGTTTGGTCGGTGTTCGTCAGTATCCCGATAAGGCTCTGCGCAAACCGAAACTTGTAAAAAATTCATTCATGTACACACGGTATTTTATTGAAACGATGAAACAAACGATATCATACAAGGATTGCTTACCAAAACACAAAGAGGTGTTTCTTTCTTCAGAACTATAATCGTTGTGGCCAACCCCTCCAGAGAGGACCTAGCAGCGGTCCCGGTACCATTCCAAAATGCTTTACGTTTCCTTGCGTCCAGGACAAGGTCAAGCCAGGCGTCATAGCGATGCTGGCCATCCACCACGACAAGCTGCATTCGCATGAACTTGTTTTTCACCCACTTCTTGTAGTCAAAAGGACCACTATCGAATAGACTGAGATAGTCGGTCTCCAGATTGTGCACCATTTTGTTGAAGTTGCTTACTTCCTCAGGAGCCATCGCATCCGCCGCTGCAAGCAACCGAAATGAACTCAGGTCTGACAATCGTATACGATTGTCAAGCTTTGTAGGAAAGTCCCGAACCCTTGCATAATACTAGTGCTGACAAGCAATGCCTCACCGGGATAAAACTTGGACATGAGCATTTGCCTATACTCTTCGTCCGTGTAATAGTGTCCAGTCCACCACGCGATGACATGTGATTTGTCCACCTCCCATCGCTCCATGATGACCTTCTTCTGCTTCTCTATTCCCTCTTGTGAAGTCGCGCGGGTAAACGAAAGTCGGTTTGAGTCCCCCTGAACATCAGCAGGATGTACCAGCAAGCCAAGAGGGGCAACTACTGGAAGCTTTTTGTCTTCTCGAGTATTATGCTGGGGACGAAAAGTCCATTCTGAGATCACTTTTTTGATATTCAGCGGTCCTGGGAATACGTAGTCTTGCCTGTTGTCGTCATCAGTGGTCCCAGATATCGCTGCCTTACCCTTCGGGTCACGAGCACGCTTTGGCGGTGGTGCGCTCCCCGAGGTCTCGGGTGCAGGAGCTGACGCTGCCTCTGGCGCTGCCTCTGGCGCTGCATCTGCATCAGCTTTTCTCTTACCTAGCATTCTTTTAAGAGTGCAAGCAGTTTTAGTTGCGTCCTGATTCTTCAGTAATGCAACAGCTGTATCAACTATCTCCTTACCATCTCCACCTTCCACAAGGGCCCGAATTCCACTCTCGAGGTCTTTCTTCTCCTTCTGTCTATTTGTAGCGGCATACTCGAGCATTAGCGCAACGACTTGCTCAGCTGGTTGCTGAGCTGGTTGCTGAGCTGGTTTCGGCGCACCAACTTTAATAGTCAGCCTTCTTGGCGATTTAGCTGTAGCTTGAGGATCACTTGCGACTGGAGTGGCATCTTCACTTGCGACTGGAGTGGCATCTTCACTTGCGACTGGAGTGGCATCTCCTGCGGTACCTGGAGCAACACCAGCGGCGGGTAACTCATTTGAACCACCTTCACCGGATGCCAAAGATCCGCTCTGAGAGGCCTGTGCACCTCCGGAGGCCATACGCTGTAAATCTCTCATTGAGCCTCCGAATTTCTTTCGAGCGGTTTGTTTTGTACGAGCCATGCAATAATGAAATCAATGACACCCCGACATGCATTTATAGGGCTGCAGGTACGCACCTCCCTCACGCCCGGCAGCCACAGCCTGTGCCTTAGCAGTGGGCTTTCTGACTCTTGTGAACCTCCCTGTAGACATCTGTAAAATTATGAATTATTTTAATATTTTCCTAGTATATATAGATAAAGAATATCTATAAATATATCTACTACAATACTCACGTGTGACAATCGTATACGATTGTCAAGCTTCGACCGTACGGTTAATCATATTCAGATGTGCACGAGTAGTGACAAACTCTTCGCGAATATCCAGGCAGGGTTATACGACATGCAATAGGATACACGATCTCGGCGCTAAGTCTCTCTCACGTGTGACAATCGTATACGATTGTCAAGCTGAAACCGTACGGTTAATCATATTCGAATGTGCACGAGTAGTGACAAACTCTTCGCGAATATCCAGGCAGGGTTATACGACATGCAATAGGATACACGATCTCGGCGCTAAGTCTCTCTCACGTGTGACAATCGTATACGATTGTCAAGCTGAAACCGTACGGTTATTCATATTCAGATGTGCACGAGCAGTGACAAACTCTTCGCGAATATCCAGGCAGGGTTATACGACATGCAATAGGATACACGATCTCGGCGCTAAGTCTCTCTCACGTGTGACAATCGTATACGATTGTCAAGCTGAAACCGTACGGTTAATCATATTCGAATGTGGACGAGGGTGCTAATACATGCAATGGTATACAAAATGTTTTGAATAACGTATATGAAAATGCATACACTGTAAAATATATAAGATGCCATCACAGATTTACGTTTGTATTCTAGCTAAGCAACTAGAGATCGAAGTTGTCCGGAATTCCAGGATAATACGACAGTATTTTGCGCACTTCTGAGGATAGCAGCGATGGCTCGTGAAGGTATCCCACACTCGTAATGATCGGAATTTCGAATATCTCGGAGTACAGCCAAAGGAAATGCTTGCATGGAGCAGGTCGGGTCCTCGCCATTTCTCGAAAACACGGACACGAACAACGGTATTCTCGTCCAAACTCCAAGAGGTATTCACGGCCATCGGAATCAGGGTGACAAACTCGGAAGTTATAGACGGTTGCACCACCAGGAACACATTTCCGGATTTGAGTCAGTGCAAGGTTATCGGTCTTAACCATGCTGTGGAGCGCGGTATAGAAATTCGCTATCTTCTTCGTCAAGAAACCCTTGCCACTCGCTTTCACCTTAACACCGTTGCGAAGTCTCTCCTCCACGTCCATCTCCGAATTCTCCGATCTCACCAGATGTCCTCGAGCCTCTTCTGGGGTCACATCCTCATGGGCAACGCAAACACCAAGAGAACAGAGACGAGTCTCCTCACTTTCCAGGATCTTTGTGTCCGGTGCAACAAGAAGTTTGGGTACACGGTTCGCCCCCCCCTCGGGCAGTCCAGGCATCGAAACGTGACAACAATACCATGGGTTTTGAACACATTTCCACGAGCAGAATATAATCCTCCGGATCGGGGGAGTGGTCCTCACTTCGCGAACTTGACCCTTTTTAAGAGTTAAGTTTTTTGCTGGAAAATAATAGGTCAAGCTTCCAGTGTACCCAATAGTCAGCTGCCCTTTCGCGATTGGGATGTCGTGACGAGAACCATTAGACTTCCGTCCATAGCATTTACCGTTAGTGCCTGCCCGCATGACGTGAAGCAGGGAAGGTTGGAAGTCCCCACCAGCTTCCGGGTAAACGCGAACTAAAGTACGCTCCGGACGTGCCGCAGAGGTAGGTTTTGCCGCCGAGGTAGGTCTTGCCGCCGAGGTAGGTCTTGCCGCCGAGGTAGGTCTTGCCGCCGAGGTAGGTCTTGCCGCAGAGGCAGGTGGCACCGCCGAGGCAGTGCGCGTCTTCTTGGAGGCGACGCCTTCCGAGGGAAGTTCCGCAGGGCGTTTGCGCGAAACCCCCCCATGGTTTACCTTATCTGGACGGTGGGTGTCCGTTGCAGGGATGCCCCTCTGTGGAAGCCATCCTGTCGCGCCAGCACGAACTGTTTGCATTAATTCGCGACCATCTGCAAACTCTGCCTGAGTAAGGACGCCTTTAACCCACTTATCCTCCAATGAACGAATACGACCTTGCACGCACAACAAGTGCTTTGATGAGTTCTGCCGGTTCATCGCCAGGCAAATTTGTCGAATCTGCATAAGGCTATCGAATTCCACAGACTCCAACAAGGTGGAGTAGTATGCCCCCCACGATCTCCACTTCGCGTGCATGCTTTCCGCAAGGCATACAAGCGGTCGTTGGATTTCGGCGGTCATGTCTTCGGCTTGTTCCTTGAATTGCGACAGAATGTGCTGCGCGTGCCGTATTTGGAAAACGAAGTACGCATTCAATTTTGGCTGATCGACCTGCCACATTTCTCAGCATACCAGGCGAAGATGGCAGTTTCACAGGACACCTTGGCCTCGGGAGTAGAGTAAATCCATCGCTGTAACAGGTCTTTGTGCACGGCATGGAGATCTGATGGAATAAGAGATTCGATCTTATGTAAGTTCTGCCCCCAATGGAACGTGCACTCCAGATTGTTACGGTCATCTTGGTCTGGCCAAACTTTCTTGATTGCTGCCCAGTTAGCACCTGTGCCCCAAATATTAATCAGTTCTTGAAAACCAAGCATATCATGCGTAGGTTTACACGGTGCTGACAATCGTATACGATTGTCAGAACGTTATAAAGTGCAAACTCACACGTTATGATCTTTAACTTACCTGCTGCATCTCCCATGAAGCCGTAGAATAATACTTCCTCACGCGGGTGTTCGGCGGCTACCGTCTTCTTCACCAATGTCCAAAACAGTACCTGTGTTTCGGTACAGTCTTTGGGTACGTTCATGGTGGCAATAGTGAGCAGAGCGTTGGCCTCTATGGAGAACACGTGCGCCCCCATCGTCACCCAATCCCCTGAAACCTTGCGATGTACGAAATCCAAGTGGACGTACGCTGAGCGCAGGTAGTCGTCGCTACTTTTCGGGTGCATGCGACGCACGAGATCGACACCTCCATCCACTCCGACACTGGACATAACGAACGTGTGAGCAAAACTGTCGATGTTCCCCTCGTCCGCGAAAGATTGCAGTAGGCCCTTACCGTGCTTAGCAGCCCATTGGGAAACGGCTTGCATGCCCTCATCCTGTCGACGACCTCGCACGAGATTCTGGTCCACTGCCTTATCAATCACGTTCATTTTCCTCGCGATGTCTGGTAGCTGGCTAGGGTCAAAAGAAGAGTCTTTTGGAAAGACGGTTTCCGCGAGTAAAGTCCTTTTCACCTGGCATACGTTTCGAGCTCCACCGGTGTTTAGAACCTCCTCAGCCCTAGTCTTAGCCGCTTTTAGCTCACCCACGCTGGGGTTGTCGGTGGACAGCACGGAATGGTTGTGTCCAAAGGGGCCGGTAGACAGCATGAGGATGTTCCAATCGGAGTCTTCTGCGATGGTTACTACAAACGGACAATTGCCGGAATGAGTAGGCGCAGCGTTGCAAAGGGCGCACGCCAGATTGCGGTTTTTGAAGGTACCGGTGAATTGGAAACGGTTACGCTCACCCGTTTGACGATATACGACACATGCATCGTTCTCACAGGATAAAGCCCCACCGCATCGCGTAGTTCTACTGAGACGGCCTTTGATACGCCTTTTGTTCCCAGAACGCATCCAGGTCTGCGGGTCGTATTTTAAGAAATCCTTCCATGGAGAGAAAACTCCAGCACGTGGCTTATAGACTACCCCTGGAAGTAGAGGTACTGGCAGTTCGTCGACAAGCTCTTCTGAAGGAACTGGCGCTACGTCTTGAGACAAATCAACATGCTGAGAAAAATCTATCGGAATAGCTGGTCCGGCATAGGCTGTATATTCCGATTTCACCTTGTGCTTGAGCTTTGGTTCTTGTCCAGCGCTAGCGGAATTCATAGATTCATACCAGTCTTTTGGAGGAGGAGGCGATTCGGTTAAGTCACAAACAACATGTTCTTGCTTTATCTCAGGGCGAGGTGGAGAAGCTGAAGCTTGGGAAGATTCGTGGGTGACTGTTTCGATATTCACACAACCGGTCTTGACGTCATTAGATCCGGGGGTTGAACTGGCGCCACCGATCACAAGCACGACAGCCCCATCAGGGAACACGGTGCCGAGTTCCATAGTTTGCACGTCTTCTGTTGTACGCATGTGAAGAAGCATCGGAGTATCGGCAAGGGTAGGAAACAAGGCCTGTAGTAACGTAAGAGAGATTGGCACCTCATGCGGGACAGCCACAGCATGGTTACCGTATCGCAGGGAAGTCGGCATGGTATGCTAAGGTGCCATGAAAAATGATTTTTTAAATGAAATGAATACTCTATATAGACACGGGGTGAGTGTAATGATCTACACATCACTGCGACTGTCGCACATGGCATCATCCGTGAATGCCCAAAAAATATGAAACAAAAAATCACAGGGTTACAGCCTGACGCACGTTTGACAATCGTATACGATTGTCAAGCTCTGTGTGAATGCCCAAAAAATATGAAACAAAAAATCACAGGGTTACAGCCTGACTCACGTTTGACAATCGTATACGATTGTCAAGCTCTGTGTGAATGCCCCAAAAATACGAAACAAAAAATCACAGGGTTACTGCCTGCCTCACGTTTGACAATCGTATACGATTGTCAAGCTCTGTGGTTAGGTTCGTCTCTCTGACGCACGTTTGACACTCGCATACGACTGGGTTATACCCCCTGAGTCCCTGGTTAGGGGGGGAGGGGGAAGTTAGTGTATATTCCTTAAGAATGAAGAAAAAATAAATTTTCTTAAGTATGGGAAAACGTAGGCGTCGACGCGGGCCGACGCGTTACACTCCTTAAGTATG
>LGRX02032725.1:0-32796 GCA_001247695.2 Cymbomonas tetramitiformis
GCCACCGCCACTCCACGTCCCACTGCCACTTCCGTCAGCTGTGACTGCAAAGCCTCCTTCAGTATCACCCCTGTGAAAGCAAGCTCCCTTCCTTTCACACCTGGCGCCTCTGACGTACAATATGTCAAGGTGGAAGCCGCACTCCTTCACACAGGACACTCCCCCTCATCGCCCACCGAACTTGCTCTTTTGCAGCTCCTTCCCGAAGCATTTGCGGAACTCGTCGATATTTGCCGCCTCCACAACAAGTCATCCTTCTCCATCAAGCGCGTCTACAAACACTGGCTGAAGGACTTCGTTCCCTCCATCGGCTTAGTCTACGAAGACCTCGATGAAGATTGTGATCACCGCTTGTTTCCTGTCCCCCACGACATTAAAAACGCAATCCAAGCCGCGGCCAAGTCCAACCGTCAAGCCACGATCGACCAAGAGTCCACCCTCTTGTACTTAGCTACTAAGGCCGAAAAGGGCAAGTTCTCTTGGGCTTTCCGCTCGTCAGGTCAACAAGCTCTAACTTACACCTTTGACGACTCCTCCCAAACGATCGGCTGCAACGTGTACACCGGCAACACAGAAGGTCAACGATTTCTGGAACGATCTGACGAAGTCCCTACTCAAGGAGCACTTGCACAAGTACTTGACCCCATAGTCCCCGACATACTCTCACGCACACCACCACCGCCACCACCCTTCCTTCGCATCGACTTGCCCTCCACCGCTCTCTTTTCCACAAAGAGCCCATTAAGCCCTGCGGACCTCACGGAGGTGATCTCACATGTGATCGAGCCCGCCCCTCACTTCGCCAAGAAGTGGTTCCAAGTGATCGACACCGACCTCTTCAATTCCGGAATATCAACCACCTCCGAGCTTGCGTTCACGGAGGGCAAGTGTTATTTCATATTCATCCACGACGACTCGAGTCAGCATTGGAGACTCCTCATTCTCGACGGTGAAATTTCACACACCGCCTACGTCTTCGATCCCTTGGGGCCTGGAAACATCCCGGCTTCCTTCCTGGCTTCTTTAAGTCAAATCAACACCCACCGCTCCTGGCTTATCCAGAGACCGCCTTTTATCTTGGACGTTGACGGTACGAACTCCGCTCTTTGGTGTGTGGAACTAGTATGCACCGCAACAATCTTGCCGCTTTCACGGGCCTCCGAATACTACCTGCTACTACACCATGTCGTCAATAACCACCTTAACCACCACGGGATATGCAACTTTGCCGACCCCAGTGTGGCCGTGCACGATCTTCAAGCCAAGTTACAATGCAACACACACTACATCAACTCCTCCCGTACCGCGTTACAAAATTTGTTACGACCAACATATCCTCGGTTGGTGTGCCCTACGTGTGAGAACGTGACCCTTCCCAATGCCGAGGCTTGCTCCGGTTGCCAATGTGCCCTTCCGTCCGCAATCGACTCCCTCGAAACCACTACCGCCTCCACCGTCGCACCCACTACCTATCGCCCCGCCCCCGCCCCCGCCTCGGCCTCCACCCCCGCCTCCACCCCCCTCCGCCCCCGTCACCACCACCACCGAGGATCTCCTTTTAGCTCGAGACGTATTGTTGGCGAAAGGCATGAAGCCGATCGTCACCTCCAACCTGCTCCTAGTGATGACAAGGAAGCAGAAGCGTATGCTTCGTCGGTATGGCGATGACGTGGGAATCGATGCCACATACCGGACCAATATGTGGGGGCTTTCTTTATACCTGCTCACCGTTATCACGTCTCAAGGGAAGGGATATCCAGTGGCATTTTTCCTTCCTTCATCAGAGAGCAAGGAGGCTCTCATTGAGGTTCTACTGCAATGCAAGAAACTGGTACCCGAGTGGGACCCAAAAGTCATGATATGTGATAAAGACGATGCCGAGTTGGGCGCTATAGCCGCGGTGTTCCCTCGGGCTACCATCGTGCTTTGCGACTTCCACGTGAAACAAGCGTGGGACCGATGGTTGAAGACATCTACCCACGGAGTTCCCAAGGTTGACCAAAAAGTGATATATCGGGGACTCTGTCACATATCCAAGGCTCCCTCCCTCAAAGCCTTAGCAAGCCGCATCTTGGCCTTTGAGGAGATGGAACAATTTCAAACAAACCCACAACTACAAAGGTACCGTACCGCCTGCCCGCATGTCCGCACATGTGTGAGGTTATACAGTAATATGCTTGATCACTTATTTAAAAATTTAGGGTTTTAGGGTGCAGCATAAGTGTGTGAGCTCATCCGTATTCAACAAATTGCAGGTGGTGGAACACCGAATGGAAAGGGTGTGTGTGTCTCTGGTGTGCCGCTTTCCGCACAAGCACGTACACTAGAGGGTTGAATACGAACAACCACACGGAGTCATTGAATCGAGCAGTCAAGCACATGCTGAACGAACGGCTGGACCTACGGATAGACTCCTTGGTGTTGTTCATGATCGAGGAGGTGCTAAAGGAATTTGACAGCAAGCACCGACGGCTACAAGCGATCGAGAACGTGTCCATCACCCGTTTGAAGGTCGCCTCGAACTTTGAGCCCGAGCTTCTGGACTTCTTGGATCGAAGACCTCAACGCGTGATGAAGCTGCTCAACGACAGATATATTTCATCGAAGTCCATACTTGCCGACTCCTTCAAGAAGACGGGACCCGAGCAGTTCGTGGTCACCAAATCGGCTAAGACCTTGACGATCGAGCATGCAGTGTACCGTGAGGGGTGTGCAAGAGAGCCGCAAGGTGTGATTGATTGTGTGGTTGATCACTTATTTGAAAAAACACGCTTCACCGTTTTGTGAACTCACCCGCATTCAATATTTTGCAGGTGGTGTGATGGATTTCCAGGCTTGGCTAGCCGTGCAACGTGCTTCCTCTTCTACGTTTTACTCCGTGGACTACAAGATGGGCACGTGCACTTGCCCGGACCATACGACTTCGGGCTACGTGTGCAAGCATCTGTTTGGGGTGTTAGTTCACGATGGCAAAGGTGTTGACGAGTTACCTGCCACCTTGAAGGAGTCCGCCGTCCTCACGTTGGACTTGGAAGTGTTGGAGAACACGGCGGGGCACTCATCGGCACCTGACACGGCACCGTTCTATACTGCCGCAGAGGGCACAGCTTCAACCCAACAGTGCAAGCGGGCGGAGCTGCGATCGTTCATCAAGGAGTTGAACACGGCCTCTTTTAGCACGAACGATGAGGACCTAGACGTAATGCATGCTATCTTGCAAACATGCTGCACGAAAGTCAGGGAGGTTTCACACACGTCAACAGAGTTTGGTGCAAAGGACCATAGGAGAAAGCGACGTCGCAGCAGTAGTGCTTGGAACACTACTGGAGGGAAGAGGCGAAAATCGGACCCGCACCCTGAGTATGTTCCTAAACGCGGTGTAGGAAGGCCAAAGACTTACAAGAATACCGGCTTACCGTATTCACTCCGTGAGGAGGCGGGTAGGCGGCACCCACGTGAGGCACAAAAAACTGCATTTTATACAAGGGAATAGCAAAGCACAATGTAATCTCATAATATGATGCCTTGTGCACACTTGCATATGCCTTCGTATTAGCTCGTGGCTTATCCGCCTGTTCAAGGTTTTATATGAGGAATGCATATTGTTGTGGAACTTCAAAATACATGATATGTGTACACCATGAAGGGAGTGCAAGTTCAATCAATAAGTACAAATGGATCGGAGGCATTATCCGTAGCAGGCGATGGGACCGTCTTGGGGTACAAGGTCCTCCACTGCCGCCATGTAGGTGACCAGTCCTCTTAAAAACTTCAAGGAGCAGACCTTCTTAGCATTCTCGAAAGGATCAATACCCCTGCACGCACACCCCCCCACGGACACCACCACCTTGTGACTTCTATGCCACCAACACCCTCTACCCAAACAAGTGCTTTAGAAAGATATAAGTGCTTCAGAAAGATAAGGATATACACCTGCACTTCAAGGCCTGGCAGACGTGGAAGTTTCCCATCTCGTCAAACAGTGGTGAGCTCATCATGGCATCGTAGATACACGTCGTTTCCCAAAAGTTGTGTTCATTAGGATCCCACATGGAAAGATATACCCTCTTTATCCATGCACTGGGCTGCCGAACCATGGTGATCTGTTTGGGAAACACCACCCACTTAAATATCCACCCACTTAAATAATAAGAAATATATGGTGTATACAACATATGGGAGAGGTTCTTACCGAGGAACTTAAAGGCGTCTTGATGGCGAGGTTCTCGTCTTGGAGATACTCTTCAGGGTCGGTCTTGTGGCCTTCCACAAAGTAGGATGTGTACTTATGCGTGGCATAGTTGGCGAACTCGGGGGTGGCGATTACCAATGCACAGTCCTCCTCTTGTGTGGAGATCATGAAGCGTACGTCTGGATGATCACGAACGAGGAAGTATTGTTTAAGTTCCCTATGGAACACTTCACGGTTTGGATCCTCCACGAAGGCGATACATGACATGCCGAAATCAAAGCGTGTCTCCCACACCTATGTTCGTGTGCCAGCCATCCATACCACTTACTGTCATACCGTGCCCAACATACCATGCACAGACCATCCACACGGTTTGAGGGTTTGAGCGAGGGTTTGAGGATGTGAGGGAGATTAAACTTTGAGTCGCACCTGGTCTCCAGATCTTTGTTCCCAGTATATGGCTTTCCCGACCCGATATACTTTGTGCTCGACCTGCGACAAGCTAGCTAGCATATTTAGGCAAGGTGTACACATTGTTGTGGAGCTTCTACTTGCATAAAACGAAGCAAAGAAACATTGGAGTCACACTTACCTCACGGAAGGTTTCGCCGCTCGCTTGACAAACAACCACGGAGCGTTTCAACTCCGAGAAGGACTTAGGAGGAGGCCTTGGTGGCGGTTGAAGCAAAGCAGGTTTTTTGGGTTTGCGGGCACCATCTAAAGCTGCTGCTTCACACTCAGACTTCCACGTGTGTAAACGTTTTGCATTCTCAAGCTTCCTATTCTCAGCCTCTAATTTCTTTGCTTGCTTCACTCTGGCCTCGTTATCCTTGTATTCTTGGGACTGGTTCTCTAGAGTTCTTTTTGGCGCTTTAGAAATTTTGTCGGGAACCTCCGATACTGGCTCGTGACAGGTGCAAAGCTCTTTCTTACCAGGCAGTGCATACTCTGCCTTGGGGATATCACAGTTCAAGATGCATATCGGTTGGTGCACTTTCGCGCGGGCATCCGTGTCTTTTGCTACCTCTTCCCCTAGACGTTCTTGGAATATGCTATGGACCACCATACTGCCATACTCTACGCATTTTTCTATGATACTCATGAAGCTCCTGAGGTAAGCTTCAACGTTAGGCCCCTCGGGCATACTCTATCTGCAAGAGGTCAAGAATACAGTCAAGAATGAATAGGAAACACCGCCAAGATAAGCTTGATTACAAAAGTTAAATTACAACGATACTGTTCATACTAGTTGTGTTCATACTAGTCCACTTCTAGGGGGGGACGTGTTACGCAAGTGGCACACGTACACGACAGGAAAGGAGCCCTTTTTTTCGGAAAGGCAGGAGTATGGTTGATAGGTCGGTCTTTCATTAGTTCGTCATACACCCAAGCCGGCACGTGTGGCTCAAGGTTGTCAAGTTGTTCAGGCGCGAGCGGTTTCGGCTTACTTTCAGACAAATCACTGAGCACGACATACTCGATCACTTCAGGCTCTGGCTTCGAAATAGGGGCAACCACAGGGTCAAGCTTGCGATGCTTGGGGGGCTCCTCAGCCCGGTGTAAATTGGGGGGCTCCTCCTCATCATGAGAGATAGAGGAGTCCTCAAGGAGGTCAGGTGCAGAAGTTTTCTCAACAGTAGCCATGCGTGCTCGTTTCATAGTTCTCGGCCTGTTCACATTGAAATAACAAATAATATTACTCGTAGGGCTTTCCCTACTAGAGTTTTGGAACAGTTGTACAAGTGTGAGTACTAACCTAAAACACTATACGAACTCAGAACGTGCCACGTTTGGAAAGACGTGTACGTTTCGACACTGGCTGGGTTGCCGCACGAGTCTTACGCTTCTCAATCTTGGCGACAGTATTGCGAGGTGGAGCAGGGGGAGGGGGGGGGAGGTCGGGGAGCGCGTAGGGAAGCTGGAAATAAATTATTCACAGCTGTTTTTGGCCGCAAAAAGGATAGATCATCGTTCCACATCTCCCATTCGGAAGGCGTGAGAGAGATTTGAGAGGCAGGAGAGTCTTGCATGGAGTCTTGCATGCTGAAAGAAGAGAAGAATGCACTATTAAGACATTATTATTTGAGAGGGTTGAGGGAAAAAAGTGAAATTGCATGTGGGAAAATATGCAGGAAGCTCACGTGAGAGAATGTTGAAAAGTGAGTGGTCTTGAGGAGCCTGCACAACAATAAACAGCGATAATTGACAAACAATGTGTTGTAAAAAATGTTACTGAGGCCATAGTGGTCGCTTGGACGTATTAATCTCGCTTTGGCGGCATGTTTTGGGTGCTAGATTAAGCTAGGGCAACGCTGTAAGGTTGCTGGAACTCAGATAACAAATGCATTTGAGTGCTAGGGACAATTATCCTGCCCCACTTGGCGAACTCTGTAGCAAATGCGGGCACATCAGGCCCCGCGTAAACAACCACGTACCCGTGAGGGGATTTTGCGGTATTCTCGTTCAGAGGGCTTGTGAAGCTTTGACCTTCATACAACCGGCAATATGTGCACTCGTCAATTAGGTTGAACCACTTGTACCCTACGGCTGCTTTTAGAATGCAAACAAATGCTTTCACGTTACCGGATTTGTATCCTGCCAACAAACGCTCAAAGGCCAAGCCATTGGCGCTCACACCATTATACAATCCCCCAGGAGGGTTCATAAAAACATTTCCGAAGAGGGCGCTGACAAATCCATTCTTCTTGCGGTCATAAAAAACAGTAGCCTTCACAATGAGATTAGCAAGTATTTCGGAAAAAGGATCCAAGTCAATTTGTTTCAATACCTTTCGTGCAGAAGCCACTAACTGAGCAGGAGAAAACCAACGGTCTGACTGCGATGAGAGCCACAAATCAAATGACTCAGGAGTAGGATCTTGTTGTCTGTTTGTTGAATCTTGCGCGCTGGAAGGAATTGGCGCGTTACTTTCTGCGTGTGCGTTTGGCGTAGCGCGTTGCCTTGGGAATCCTATCGCTGCCTGCTGGATTAGTTTGACAG
Source organism: Cymbomonas tetramitiformis (assembly GCA_001247695.2). Lineage (NCBI taxonomy): Eukaryota > Viridiplantae > Chlorophyta > Pyramimonadophyceae > Pyramimonadales > Pyramimonadaceae > Cymbomonas > Cymbomonas tetramitiformis. The sequence continues at coordinate 7,193 of LGRX02032725.1, forward strand.
AGATTGCGAGGCCTTGTTGTTTAGCAGTAGAGCACGCGAGATCCCATACAGCACTTCTACTATTGCGCAATACCGGAGTTAAGGCTTCAAGATGCGAAATGTGCGAAGGCAACTCAGATCCTTTGGAACAAGCGAGATCCATAAAAACATGGGCGCCAAGCACGTACTTTTGTGCCTGACGCCCTGAGAAACTCAAACCTAAAGAGGCAGCGCGCTCTGTGACATAATCGTTTATAGTGGAGACTTGGCGCTCTTCTCCTTTGGAGTCGCAAAGATTCAAAGGCAGGTGGAAAGTCGCAATTGCGAACAACGCGAAGCAAACAGAAGACAGTGAGGTCACTGTAAGGCGCTTTTCAATCTTATTCGCTGTGGTCTCTAACAAGATGCCGGTTTGCAGGTTCTCGTTAGGAGGCAACTCTCGCAAAGTTTTCCTAACATTAGCGCGCATACTAGCAACATTTTTGTTTTTAGGCATCGTTACAAAAAAACAGTTCGCCTTGCAAGGCGGAGCAGGGTCAAACCGTGGAAGCTCGTGGTTAACCTAGGTGGTGAGTGGTGATTATAGTCAACGCAAAGGTATTCGAATCTGAAATGACTATGACGTGATGAACAGCCGCCATCGCCAAGCTCATGGTTATGACTCAGGTTCGATATCGCGATTCCTGATTATTCCGGATTATCTGATTTAATAATCCCGTAGGAATGATTCAGACAGTTTCATGTGACACGAGACACGAATCGTGTATAAACCGATTATCACGTTTATAATTTATACGAAGTGCCAGTTCCGGAGCGTGTATCCCTTCCCTTTCGTTTATGGCCAATATTTAATTTTATTGAAATTCACGGTGTCACGACTCTTGAGTATAAATGTAAATTAGCGTTCAGTATTATATTTTAAATATTAATAATTAATATTTTATAATAGATGAAGAGCTTAATTGAGCATAAATATATGGATGTGGTCGACATTGACACAAAAACGTATGACATGACATGACATAAAACGCAGTCTGAAAACCGTTGAGCTGAGAGCCGCTTCGACAATGAAAGTTGATGACACTGTCATGAACGTCAGTTGTATAGGCTGGCCGAGTCCGATGGAAATCAAGTTGCTTCTCACAATTATTTTTTTTTGGGAGGGGGGGTGTGTGGGCCACTGGGGTGGCCGTGACCCGTAGGGGGATCGACGGCTTACTATCTATTAATTTTTATTCTTTGAAAGGGGAACAACTGGGCTGTTTGAGCCTCGCAAGTGATTTGGCCTTTTAATTTTTGAGGGTGGGATTGGGCTTCCGCGCCCCCGTCGTGGCCCATCCCGGCGCCCACTGCGGGGTTGGCCGAGACCGGCTCGAAGGGGGTTGAGAAATCAAATTTCAAAATATTTGCTACTATGCTTCAAATAACACTATTGGTTGCAAATACCGAATTTTGCTTTGTAGATATTTGGATACTGTGATGTTGAATTTTCTATTTTATTGGTCGATCTAAGTGTTGACACCTAAATATCAATGACACATGTCAAAATGATATGAATGCCGCCATTTTGCGGTTATCGTTGACACAATGATATTGATGTCAGATTATGAATACAATTTCCAAGAAACATTCGCAAACATGCCAGCTATTAAAGTTTGAAGAACTCTTATCTGGAAAAATCTATACTATTACAAATCTTTCATGTTATTGGTTGTTCTACATGTTGAACATTCAAATTTTAATGACACATGTCAAACGAATAATGCAATTGCCGCCGCTCATGTACTTACACAATGACAATTGTCAACATTATGGACACAGTTACCAAATCTATTTAATACTATAGATTGAACTTACTTCCCTGTAGCAACCTACAAATTGTTCAACGACTCTTTGCTTAAACCATTATTGACAATACAAACCACAGCAACTCTATCCGGATAAACATGTCCGCACCTATCAAGTTCGAAAAAACATGGTTTGCAACCATTAAAGCCAGGTCCGAAAATGGAGAGGACCTCACCCAGGATCATTTGAGGGTGATGGCATACCTTGAGAGTAAGGTCAAGGCTCTCTCAAGGAGAAGTACAAAGTGCCATCCATTTTCAGCAAATGCTATCCCATTAAGGCCGCCACTTGTGGCGGTCCGGCCCAGAGTAGGGCCGGGGAAATTAATTTACTCATACGCCCAACGGGCGTGGTTTTTTCTTTTTCTTTTTCTTTTTCAGCAAATGCTATTCCTGAATTCTTAATAACTAAATTGACATGCAATTACCAACCATACATTAAGCTCATATGCACTCATATTTCTTCTATTTGGCACAAATGAGTGTGTGTGCTAGGAATTGATATGTTCCCTTGGATAAGAGATTTATATGCTGCTTTGTATGCTGATTTGAGATTGATTTTTCCCCACCTGTACGTTCACGTACCCCCTATATATACAAACATATCCACAAATTAAAATTTTGTTTGCAGCTTTCATCTCAACGACGCAAATTGATTTCTTCTATTATTACTTTTTAAAGACTTCTCAAATTTATACATCACAGTTCAATTTGAATATAGGCAGTTTTTATTTAACGACGATATAGGCTACTGTACTACACTATACATCGTCACGCAAAGCATTGTTCGTTCTATTTATATATAATACCATGTACCAAACACGGGACCGAGCGGCCTGCTGCTCATACTTCTCATACACAGAACAGAGCAGAGTTATGCTTGTACAACCCACAACTCTCAGGGCACCACACAAAGCCGAGAGGCAAGCTGCCTATTCCATGTACCAAACACGGGACCGAGCGGCCTGCTGCTCATACTTCTTACCATACACAGAACAGAGCAGAGTTATGCTTGTGCAACTCACAACTCACAAGGCGCCACACAAAGACGAGAGGTAAGCTGCTTATACCACGTACCAAACACGGGACCGAGCGGCCTGCTGCTCATACTTCCCACCATACACAGAACTGAGCAGAGTTATGCTTGCGCAACTCACAACTCACAGGGCAGAACAAACTGTCGCTAGTACTCCACGATACATACAACATAGAGGAACCTGCTGTTTATGCTATTTACAACACACCGAGCCAACAAGCCTGTTGTGTATACCACCCACAAGACCCAGAACCAAGAAACAGGGGGACTAGGGCACCCACAACACATAGGACAAAAAAGCCTGCTGACATTACTACCCCCCACACAAAATACCTTGCGGAAGGCAACATATGCCACTCACCACACATAGATACATACCCACAATATTTATGTCAGTTAGCTTACACGGGACTTCGAAATCTGCCATACATGTTACTCTTCATACACATAAAAGAGCAGATTGCTTTCCCTGTCAGCCACCACAAATGGAGCACAGAGGTGGGAAACACATGCCACTTTCCACACACAGGAAGGCTCGGTACACTGCACATGTCACCCTCATCATACAGGAATGAGTGGCCTGCCTCTTCCAACACTCATTGCACAGGGGAAAAAGTGGCTGGTTGTGAAGTGTCCGCCATAGTGTGGGGGTTGCACCGGGTCTCAGATGGAAACACTGCCACCGAGCCTGCACCGGCTCAACCGAAAGAAAGACTGAGTCTCCTAAAGTCTCCTAGACATGGTATAGGCCTTTTGCCAATAGAGTATGGTATGGAAAGGATTGCTGCCCATAACACTCACCGTACACAGAGTAATTCAGAATCCATGTTGTGCAACACGGGTTGCTTTAACATTGCACCGACACTTTGTTGCACACTCAATGCATTCGAAAACAAGCCTACAAATGTTAATGGTATCTTGCCACTGACTGTCTCCTTCAAAACAAACAGTTTCTCACAACACAGTGCACTAAGTGAAAGACTGCACAGGTCACACACGAGACACAGAAGAATGAGACGGTCCCCCCATGCCACTCGCTATGATGGGCATAGAAAAGAGTTCACCGGTGGCAATGGCTCCCTTTCACCGCCTGATTTACTGCCTATGCACGGGAGGAGGAGGACTGAAGCATATGCCACACACTACATACAGGCCTTAAGAGCTGACTGTAACTGCCAATTGCACCACACAAAGTCGAGAGGCAAGCTGCTCATATCACGTACCGAGCACGGGATCGAGTGGCCTGCTGCTCATACCTCCCACTACACACAGAACAGAGCTGAGTGCTTCTGGTGCAACTCACAATTTACTTCCGCTTCCAACACTCACTGCACACGGGGAAAGGCGGCTGGTTGTGAAATATCTGCCGTATTGTGTTGGTGGCACCAGGCTTCAGATGGAAACTCTGTTACCGAGCCCGCACCGGTCAAACCTAAAAAAAGACTGATTTACAAAAAGTCTTTCAGACATGGTATAGGCTTTCTGCCATGGGAGTACAAAGTAAAGGGCCCGGACAGCACAAGCCTCCCATGTGAGTGCTCTGGGGGCAGCCCACGGTCTACCCTCACCCCCAACACAACACCTCGAACACGGAATGACCAAACAGGCCATCATGCACACAGCACCTTGCACAATGTTTACATATGCTTTATGACTTGGCATCTGAACAACATGAAGGGTTACGGACAGAGCACTCTTCCCACTTTATGCTCTGTGTACAGTATTAGGCAGGGGGTATTTAACTGTCACACAATGTATAGTAAGCTCACGAGCTCTGTACCTTTAGCATTGCCCTCGAACCACTTTTGCATTGAGCACCATGCTCTTTGTATTAGAGGATCACTCACCCGTTTGCCACAAAGTAGTACTCACCATGAGTTTTGCTTGCAGGAAAACGATGTACCATGTGATCTATGTGGGAGAGCCATAGAGCTCCTTGATGGAGAAATGGCATATTCATGCGGGCTTTGCACATATGATACACTCTGCATTGGGTGTATCGACTGCTGCCGCAAGTGCCACACATGGGTATGCACGGGAAGCTGGATGGGAGGCACTTGTGGCCAACCTTTCACTCATGCCGTAAGAGAAGAAGAATACACCATTTGTGCAGCCTGTGAGCAATTGTCATAGAGAAAAGAGCTATAGGAACAATAAACAATAGAGCTGCTAAATCAAAAAACAGAAAGAATAGTGTGCTTACATTTATTATAAGTATAGCTATTCTAATTAATTACACACTCACCAGTAAAGGTAACCGTCACACACTTAACACACAAGGAAAAGATAAAAATAAGCACCGGAAGCCCCAGTATAACACAAACCGTGCTAAACCTTGTATGCACACACATAAGTATTACTGCAAGTTGATATTGGAGCATGTCACACAGGAAGGAGTCAAAGGAGGTGGTACCTTCCTGGCCGGGAAAACCAACCTGGCGGATGAGGATGGCCTGAAGCAGCTGGCTGAGGCTTTCAAGTCGGGTGAACTGACCAATGAGATTGACTTGACCGACCTGTTGACTGAACCAGCGGAACTCAGAGGTCAGATGAGGTTTTTTAGGAAGACGGGAAGGAGAATGATGGGCATTACGGACAAGGAAATGGAAGCAGTAAAGAAAGCTGTGAAGGAAACAGTCCAGAAGGCAGGAGGAAACCCCAGCTTGATCACAGCCACTGCCCTGACATATGGACTTGGAAAGGCACCCTTCGTCCTGATTGCTAACATCGATATCGAAATGGTTCAGCCAGTGTTTGATATGATCCAGTTGGAGGCACAGGGAGTCACCTGGGGGATTAGGGCCCACAACATTGGGAATCTCTATCAGGAAGCTCGCTTCTCCTGGAAGCCTATGAGTAGGAAGGGGGCTCAAATGAGGATGAAGGCAAAGGATGCGGAGAGATATTTCTGGATGCACCCTGCCACGAGCATGCTGGTGGAAGAGGTGGTATTCACATATGACCGTCTTCACCCTACTACAGATGTTCACCAACTGGTACGACCCGCCTATAAAACTTGCCTGAAAGCAAAACTTGAAGCCATAATTCAAATGAAGGCGGGGTCACTCACGAAGTTAGGCATGGTCATTCCAACAGGGTTCAAAGATGAAAGGACAATCACACCACAAGAAAGGGAATTGGCACACCCACTGACAGTAAAAAGGAACCAGCATGTGAATCATTGTAACCCTCGGACAGAAAGTCATTTGATTGGGCTCTTCGTTGACCAGGTGCTCTACCTGAAGCTCAAGGCAAACGTTGAGAAAGGCGGAGATGGGTCTGTGAACTCCTCTGATGACCCCGCAATGATTCTCAGCTTCCCCACTGAGATAATCCTGGGAGGGCTTGGGACACTGAGGCTCACCTATTTTAATGGCTTTAACTACTGCATGTCGCCCACCCATGACGACCAGCCTGAGGTGTCGAGGCTAAACCACATCCAGTGCATGTGTTATTCACACAGAATGATGCTTCAGGCTCCGGGGGACGGGACAGCTACTCCTACTCCTAAGAAGCAGGACAAGAGGCCCCGCACCACTCCAGGAACTGACAAGGAGGCTGCAAAGATGCAGAAGCAATTCATGGACAACATGGAGAAATGAGACCAGCCACAGGAATAGAACCAGCTTGTAGCCACGAAAGAAGCACAAGCAGGTTAAGGCAGACAATTAATAGAAGCCTAGGAAACAGACATCCTAAAAACTATTTGTTACGCACCTGCCCCGTGGGAACCCCGTTGCATAGCACGGTGACAATGCAGGCGGGGGACTGCCCAGAAAACCCCGGGCCTGGTGTAATTTGTAAAAGCTTCTGCTGCTGTAAATGGTGTATAACTGCTGCCCAAAATGACGTTGATCCCAAATTGCAGAGTGATGGGGAGGGGGGCTTTTTACGGAGCACAAAGCAACGAAGGGGCCTCAGGACCGGTGCAAGCTTGGAGCAAAGGAGCACCCCAATAGAAGGTATGGCAACCGTTACCCTGCATATCATAACTTACTTACTTTATGCCCGAAGGAAACAACTGAGGGATGCTTTTACCATAACACAAGGACCTATAGTTATGCTCTTGCACACAATATGTCACCTTGCAAGGAAAAAAACCAAGACAAGGAAACCAGATTAGGCAAGGACCAAGGACATTCATCAGATGGGCTCACAGGAAAACCAAATACAGGTTACAATACACGGGGAAAACCCAGAAAAGGTCTGTACTAACCAAAGCCCAAGCTGCATCAGGGGAGTTTATTACAACACAAAGAACTGACAGCAGGACCAAACGGAAGACAATTAAGGCAAGATTCAAGACAATGAAGGATGCATCAGGAAGAACCCTCACAACACAAAGGAGGGGAAAACGGACCAAATATGAACTGAACACACATATGCATATACCTGCAAGGAAAGAACTCTGTAAGACACTATCAGAAAAGAAACAACACTCACACATCCACACAGAAGTAGACAAACCCAGTAACCATGAACAAACAAGGAATCCCAGCCAACGGGAATCGAGCACAACAAAATCACCTACTAAGATGTTAGATATCATACACCCTGGAAGCAGTATGACCAAATTGCCATTTACCAGGAGAGAGGTCATAAGGGGAAAAGGGGGACAGCTCACTGAGTCACCAACCTTAAACAATAACCGGCTTGAAGCAGAAGCAGTTTACAACGGAGAAGGGATTGACTCGGATCAGCTCGACGAAGCTCTCAGACTACAGGACAAAAGCTCGATCCCCCCCATAGGCTATGATGAGCTCCTTTCAAAACTGGAAACCGGGGAATTAAGCTTCTTACACCTCATTAGAAAAGCATTGGGCAAACATCTGAGGACCCACTTTGGGGTAAGCAACGGTGAACATTGGAGACTCATAACACTTCGAATTACAACAGAACAACATATAGAAGCCTATATCTATGATTCCCTTGGAGCAATGACAGCAACCGAAACACAAAGCAAACTTGAAGGGGCGCTCTCCGCTTGGTTGCATGCCCATCATAAAACCATGAAAGGGAAGAGTTGGAATGTAGAGGTATCAACTTTCAGACAACAACTGGATAATCACACTTGTGGGATATGGGTTATTAGAACAGCGGAGAAATGGAGGCAATGGTGTGATAGGAGCGGGCACATACCATTCTTCACCTATTTAAAAGAAGGAAACACTGAAGGGGAGCACCACAGTTCTGAGGCTACATTACACATCCAGGACTTACAAGAAGAAATTCAAGATAGGATTACTCAACCCAAGGATGCAAGAGGGAGCATCAATAGCGACATTTCAAAATACAACCCTGTATACAGTAGAAAAGGAGTCATCTCCGTAACCAACATTGAGACTCTGTGCAGAAAGCTGAAGCTAGACTTCACCAACAACGAGCATATTCTTTATGAAATGATAAACGGGAGCCAAAAGGAATATAACAATAACACCAACAAACTTCCCCAGACAAAACACCACACCTATATCCATCACCAAAGTCAGGAATGGACATTGGCAATACACCTGAAACATAAGAACACCGTCCTCCTAATCAAACCCTTCACAAAAATGGGAAAGGAAAGTCATGACAACGAGACACCAGTATATAAACACTTAGGCCTCAGATGTGAGATCGATGCTCAAAACAAAGGCCTCCTTGTCCTCCACACAGCAATTAAAATTCAGGAAATCCTTCAAAATCTCAGATATGCAGGAGAGCACCAGTTAGAAAGAGACATCATAAACAGCATGACCACCTCCAACATCAAGTACCACCACGGTAACGGGAAATTCACCAGAAATGAGAAGTTAAACAACAGGGGAGCGGTAGCCATTATCAGGGAGCAGCTCAGATATGGGAATATAACCTCTGACAAAATAGCGCAAAACAGAGAACTCTGGGGAAATCAAGAGGTGGTTGGAGGCATAAGAGCAGGAAAAGTTGTGGCTTCTAATGTTCAAAGCAAAAGGAACACTCCCAGAACCACAGGCCTGCGGCACCAGGCAGGGAAAAAACTGAGGAAGAAGATCCAAAATTGTGAGCGGACAGAAAACATCTTTTTCCACAAAAACCTTTATGGAACGGATGGAAGATGCATTAAGCAAAAGGCAAAGCACTCACGGAATGAGGCGGAGAACATGCGGCTGCAGGATCTACAGAGAGCCCAAGGGAGAAAGGAACATATTATAGTAATGGGAATGAACATGAGAGGCCTGAGACACACAAAGGAGGACCAGGACAGTATGATAAAACTAGAGACCATCTGCAACCTGGTGCTAGACAGAAAAGCACACATCATATGTGTCTCTGAGACCAAGATCTCAAACACAAGTTTGCCAATTGTCAAAACCTTGATGTCCCAGAAAGGTCTGAGCTTTAGAATTTCACACACGGATGAAAAGGCTAGTATAGGGTCCCTCATAGTATGGAATCCCAAGGATATCCCGCTGACACCCAATGCAACTTATGTTGACGGGGTGCAAAAAAGGTCAGTTATGATTCGGTTTACGGGCATAAAGGGTTTCTCATTTTCGGTGGCAAGCGGGTATATGAACGATGCCAGCCTCAAAGAAGAACAAGAGGACTTCTACAAAACACTTAAGGATTGGGCAACCAAATCAGGCGACAACAGAAACAAGGCGCATATAGAAATAGGAGACAAAAACTGCACACTGACCCAGAGCCAAAGGATAACAAAAGGTCAGCAGATGTCATATAAAGACCACCAGACAAAGAATAAACACCTCTTAAGTTATTTCAATGATGACAGGACAACACTAACAGAACTCGTCACACATATGCACCCCGAATGCAATGAAATATTCACAAGGGTTGTAAACAACAGCTCAAAAGCAAAACTAACTCATATAATGGCAAACAAAGGAATGGAAGATAGTGCAATAAGAAGAGATTTATTAGACATCATCATAGATGAGAGAGGCCTAGGAAAGGAGGGATGTGAACTTTTCTGTAACCCCGTTAATTCACACCCAGGAATCAAATCAAGAAGGTGCATTCCTACGGCAGCAATGAAAGAGGCGCTGAGACCCTTCTGCCACAAAGGAAAAATAGGATGGGATGGACTCGCAAGAGATGCATATATCAATAGTGTTACTGGAAAAGGGAAAAAGGTCTATGGAAACCCACCATTTGATGGTGGTGTCCTTAGAGAAGCATCTGCTGTTATGCAAACACTGTCCCGAGGCTTAGAGGCGGCCAAGACTTCAGAAGGATTCGAAGGAATTTGGATCTTGCCGCTATCTCCAAAGAACCTCAAAAAGTGGACAGAAAAAGGTTTTAAGTTAATCTTCAAATACCCAAGGGGGACCATACCGTTCATCCCACATGATTATTGGTCGGGTAAAGGACCCTACACAATGCCAGGGGAGGGTTGTTACAAAGATAAGTACTCAGATGTAGTCATATTGTCCATTGATAGTGAGAGCATGGGATGCCCCGTTAGTAAGAAACTTGACAATGATAAACTGCAATATAAGCTGTTTCAATGGTTCCTTAATGTAGTTCCGCATAAAAAGATTACCCCCAAACTGCTCAAAGAAACGGGCCTGCACCCGGACATGATTGAGCAAGCCCTTAATGAGAGAGATTGTCTGTTGCCGCCCCGTTTATGCCCGTGGGTTGGGGGCAGGAATAATGGGGAGCAACGAGATCAGTACCCTGGAGCACACCTGGATGGCGAGCACGGGAAGGCAGGAGGAACCCCATTTCTTAATGCAGTGGACTGGCCAGAGGAACTTGCTATCATGGGGTATTTACCAGAGGGTTTTGGCAAAGTTTTGAAAGGGATCGGGGTTCCACACCGTGGGGTGAAAACACTTTTGAAAAAATTGTCTAGGATGTGTAGGCGTCATGCGAGAGAAAGATCCATATTACATGAAACGGGAATCATACCTGAAAGTGACACCATAGAGGAAGCGCCCAGCATTCAAGAACTATGCACAAAAAATAGGAAAGAAAATGAGGTGGTAAAGGCCGCAGGGGAAATGCTAGGCAACTATGTAAACCCCCACCCTTCCCCCAGCCCCCATGGGGCTAGGGCCCCGTAGGGCTCCGGCTCTGCGGGGTTACCACTGGCCCAGGGGCCGGAGCACCCGTGGGCTTTTTCACTTCATCACCACCACCGCCCACTCCGCTTCCATCACCATCGTGCATCAGCTCCACGACCTGCTGATGTTTTTTCCGACGCTGGTGGCAGACACGCTTAATTAGTGCCTTGTCACCCATGCTTCCATGCTCTGTGGAATGCTTCCTGCCTTGCAGACTGTCATGTATGAGGGGAACAGACTCGAGTAGATCGTTCCGAAGGCATTGCCTTACTCATCGACGTAAATGTTTTATTATTATTATTATTGATCCTGTTTTCCAGAAACTTATTTTCACGTTTTCGACAATAACTCAAGTTCTAGACATCCATTTGCCACGATTCTTCGCATACCTTGTATTGCGGAACTAGGTGGATGGTATGGCTTCGTTATCACTCGCACCGAATGTGCACACATGAATATATGTAACCCACCATCACCATACTTAAGGAAATTCGATTGAACAGCTGCTGGGGGCATTTTTGGGCATGCGCCATGAACATGACACCACTATTGAATTGATGTTATGAGTGGGCGATGACGTATCATGGTGTATACCAATGGGGGAAAATACCGTATCCTTGATTTGAAGCCTTTATAGAACTCTCCGTAGAGCACGCTTTTGTCACCTGGCAGCAGAACACCCCTGCACTTTCCACAAAGTCCCCCACTCGATAAACCGAGTTTGGTGGGCATTGCAGGGTTGAGGGACCTTGCCCAAGTCCCCAATATGGGCACTAATACTTCATAAATATCCAATAGTTGACTACCGTGGCAATTATGGATGTTTCGGCCCTCATACTGATCCCATACTGCTAAAAACGAATTCGCCCTTACGGTGTTAATGTTGACAAATGTCATTGTGTAAGTACATGAGCGGCGGCAAATGCATTATTCGTTTGACATGTGTCATTAAAATTTAAATGTTCAACTAGAGAAGAACCAATAACATGAAAGATTGGTAATAGTATAGATTTTTCCAGATAGGAGTTCTTCAAACTTTAATAGCTGGCATGTTTGCGAATGTTTTTTGGAAATTGTATTCATAATCTGACAATATCATTGTGTCAACGATAACCGCAAAATGGCGGCATTCATATCATTTTGACATGTAGGTGTCAACACTTAGATCGACCAATAAAATAGAAGATTGAACATCACAGTATCCAAATATCTACAAATCAAAATTCGGTATTTGCAACCAATAGTGTTATTTGAAGCATAGTAGCAAATATTTTGAAATTTGATGTCGCTCAACCCCCTTCGTCGAGCCGGCCTCAGCCAACCCCGCAGTGGGCGACGGGATGAGCCACGACGGGGGCGCGGAAGCCCAATCTCGCCCTCAAAATTAAAAGGCCAAATCACCTACGAGGCTCAAACATCCCAGTTGATCCAATTTCAAAGATCCAATTTCAAAGAATAAAATTAATAGATAGTAAGTTGTCGATTCCCCTACGGCTCACGGCCACCACAGTGGGGGGGGGCTTCGCCCTCCCCCCCAAAAAAATGTGGGAAGCAACTTGATTTCCATCGGACTCGGCCAGCCCATACAACTGACGTTCATGACAATGTCATCAACTTTCATTGTCGAAGCTCTCAGCATTAACACTGATCCCCCCCTCGATCCTCGCTAAAAAGAATTATCTCCGTCAGATCGATGGTCGTCGATTGACAGTTAAGGGTTCGGACAAAGGTTTAATTCATAATTTATTCGGTTTAACTCGTATTTTATATTTTATAATTGTTCAGACGACATTCTGTCGATATATTTATAAATATATAAATAAATATATATACAAACATATCCACAAATTAAAATTTTGTTTGCAGCTTTCATCTCAACGACGCAAATTGATTTCTTCTATTATTACTTTTTAAAGACTTCTCAAATTTATACATCACAGTTAAATTTGAATATAGGCAGTTTTTATTTAACGACGATATAGGCTACTGTACTACACTATACATCACCCAAAGAGCGTCATCGTCACGCAAAGCAATGTTCGTTCTATTTATATATAGCTGGTTTCTGCGAAATCAAACCTCTAAAAATTTATACACAAAAGCGTCACTCAGTTTTTATTTAACGACGCTATAGGCTGAGACTACACTATACGTGACGCAAAGCTAGGCTGTAAACTACTACACTATACGTGACGCAAAGCTAGGCTATAAACTACTACACTATACGTCTCCCAAAAGAGCGTCACGCAAAGCAATGTTCGTTCTGTAATAGCTGGTTTCTGCGAAATCAAACCTCTAAAAATTTATACACAAATTTGTCACGTCATAAAACGGACTTTTTCAAAGAGGGGGACAATCTAAAGATTTTTCCCCAATACACAAAAGCGTCACGTCAGTTTTTATTTAACGACGCTATAGGCTGAGACTACACTATACGTCACGCGAAGCTAGGCTGTAAACTACTACACTATACGTGACGCAAAAAGCGTGACGCAAAAGAGCGTGACGCAAAGCAATGTTCGTTCTGTAATAGCTGGTTTCTGCAAAATCAAACCTCTAAAATTTTATAGGGGGTACGTGAACGTACAGGTGGGGAAAAATCAATTTCCAAATTATTAGGTTGGTGGCCATTGAATTGAAGTAGACGTTACTACAGGCTTCTTCTCCTTGGTTCTGGAGAGAGCCTTGCCCTTACTCTCAAGGTATGCCATCACCCTGAAATGATCCTGGGTGAGGTCCTCTCCATTTTCGGACTTGGCTTTTATGGTTGCAAACCATGTTTTCTCGAATTTGATAGGTGCGGACATGTTTACGATCTTGTGCTGTGTTGAGAATTGCTTGAACAGTTACCGGCACCAGTGAATGTTAATGACGAACTTATGACCAGCCGCGAGTGTTAAGGTTGCTCGATTCCGAGGATGTTCGTACCATCATATACACGCGTTTGCGACAGCTGTAACAAACGCCGGCTTCTCATGGTACCGCGCCGGGTTTGTTCAGCTGGTGACACGCATGACAGTGGTGACAGCATGACAGGCTTTGCTAAGATGACCATCTGAGAGATGCAGACTTGCCAGAAAAGATATGGTCACTATCGAATGACCAGGGAATGATAAGATGAAGATGGCAGTGACTCCTTTGCCGCTGACGTGTCAATCAGAATGTGGTAAACGGTAACATTGTTAGAGCTGGCATGGAATAATGACTTTCCATTGGCCAGATGAAGATTTAAGGGCTAGAACCCGTTACAGTTTTGGGAAATGTGACAGAGCATTGAGATATAAGTAGACTCTGACCGGAGGTCAGGCTAGTGGACTCATTATTGTTTTGCTTCGCAAGTACTAGGTGGCTGTTCGCGTGCCAGTGCTAGAGTGCTAAGACAGTTCTGCTCACAGCTTTTGTACACAATAATTCGTATTTTGTGGTTATTATATCAATTTTGACGGATATGTTTTACTGCTGTTTTTATACTTTTTCATGTTGGAAATCTGGGCTTGCATGAAAGAGCTTAGCGTTCGATTTCAGAATATCAGAATTTTAAAAATTTTGTAGCTCTACGATCTTGTGCTGTGTTGAGAATTGCTTGAACAGTTACCGGCACCAGTGAATGTTAATGACGAACTTATGACCAGCCGCGAGTGTTAAGGTTGCTCGATTCCGAGGATGTTCGTACCATCATATACACGCGTTTGCGACATAGATTCTCGAGTACAGCTTGAGGGCGTCTGATGATGGGCGGGAATGAAAGGTAATAGCCCCCTCTACCACTTCCGCAACTCATACCGGTGATGTTCCGTGATGTAGGGGACCGTTTTTAAGATTACGGTTGGGGTTTGCTCGCAGGGTTTGCGAGAAAACGAGATCTGCGAGCGTCCGTAGATTCTCGAGTACAACTCGGTTGCGTGTGATGATGGGCGGGAATGAAAGGTAATAGCCCTCTCTACCACTTCCACAACTCATACTGGTGATGTTCCGTGATGTAGGGGACCGTTTTTGACGTTACTGTTGGGGTTTGTTCGCAGGGTTTGCGAGAAATCGAGATCTGCGAGCATCCGTATCGCCTTTTTCTTTATTTGCTATGTATGAGGAAAGCGAACGGAGATGGTCATTCAGCAGCAGCAAAGCTCAAATCCCAACGGGCGACGAAGACCGACAGCCTGATCCGACGATCGCCAAACGAAAACGCCGCAGCGACCCCAAGCGCCAACGAAATCACCAGATAACGCAGATGAACGATGATGCGAAATAACGCATATGTATGTTTGATCGCATGTGTCCTCATTCAGTATGTAAGAACTGCATGCATGCGATTGTGCGCGCCACATAAGTGCATGCTGCGCATCGGCATGTACCCGCGCGCGTGTGCGTTGACTGTGAGCATGCTCTCGCAGTGGCAACGATAATGTAGTTCCGTTGCCAACACGTTTGCGGTATTGTAGCGCGCGTACGAAGAGCGGCAGCCAATTTATCATGCAAGTTGCTGTAATAGAAAGGTGTGTGTGTGTGTGTGTGTTTGGCACAGGGTCATGATGGCGGAGGTCGATGAGACGTCATTCGTGCTTCGATTTGCAATGCTGCGACCGATCGAAGTAACGCGAGGTTTGATGCACGTTCATGGCTGTGAAATGCACTTTTATGTATATATGATATAAGAAGCGCTTGCCCATTAATATCGCCACACGTGAAGGCAGCCAACCATGCATAGGCTCACGCCAGCCGCGAGTGGGAATTGCAAATGTCACTCAGTCGAATGATGAATTATAACGAGCAAGTAGTGTATGCATGTAGCCGCATTCAGGTATCATTCCGATGGTTACATGTTGGATATTCACACGCATGCATTATCAACACCCACCATTCACACAGGAATGCACTACGGGCACATCAATATATGTGCCAAATCATGGAAGCAAAGTAGCTCTTGCTTCTCTCTCACACACGAACACACACACACACATCACATACTCAGCACTAAGCACTAAGTTACACACCACGGAGAGCATCATATATATCACGCCCTGCACATGCACGTTGATGCGTTTATCGGATGATGAAGGAGGACGATGTCCACAAGACTCGCACAAGTTCTTGGTCTGGGTTCGATCCCCGGCGTCCTGCATCAGTGAATATTGCTTTATTCGCACGTTTTCCGGCTGGATACACAATTACGCATGCACGATCATATAATAATCCGCATACACAGCCAATCATTTGCGTCTCGGCATAATGTGATATTTTTATTCGCAAGGGTAATTGTTAAAGATTGCATTCGATATACACATCAGCCTATTTGCGCACAGTTTGTGCAGCATGCAGTCATAATGAGATTTTCACATTGTCAAAATTTAAAGTACTAATAATTATGATGATCATAGTAGTATGCCATGCGTGCTAGATGCCAACTGCCGCAGTGCTACAAACGTGTCCCCCTTTGCTATTCGTCCTAAAACACAAATGCCAACTCAAGATGGGCACAATAATTCTATGCATGTGCAAGGGGTATCAATGGAGATCAGATTATGCAGTGCTCGCCTCAAGCACCACCTTAGTCACTGTCTCGGCTTGTGCTCAAAATTATTGATGAATATCAGCGAGTGCGTTGTGAGGGCATACGCCCGTTGATGCACACACGCACACGCACTAAGCACACATGCACGCGTGCGCGACACACACATACACACACACAATAAAGTGAACGAGCTAATGCGCATGCCAATCAAAGCTAGACGTATATATACATACATATATATATATATACACAACGTTGTATATATATATATATGGGGACTTCAATGCAGCCGATTTCCCTCTCGAATTTCACGGTGTGCGCTCGAGCACCAACGTGTGATATTTTCATAATATACTTGCAGTGTAACACTAGCTGAGCTTCCAACGTGGCTGCACACTTTCTTTTTTGGCTAGGATGTGTGGGTGCGGTATATAGTCATGCCCTGATCTATTCCCACAAGCATGTTTCTCACATCCATTGGATTGATGGTGGGTCTGCTTTTGTCAGCGGGCAACGTGTGCATGCTACATGCAACATGCATATCGATTGTTAAAGTGGCAAGAATGTGTGTGTGCGCGTGCGCTTGCAGTCGCGAGTGTGCGTGCGTGTGTGTGTGTGTGTGTGTATGAGTTGTGTTTGGATGCGTGTGCAAGTATGTAATTATGCGCGTGCATGAGTGTGGCTTTTCCTTGGACCGACTCCTTTGGCACACCGTAGCCGCAGAAGATCAATTGCACTATGTACCCACACCGGGGATCAAAGCATTCAGCCATGATTGTGTGTGTGTGTGTGTGAAAGAGAGTGAGCATGTGTATCACATGTATGCAAAATGGGCATGTGCACCACCAACTCATGTATAGTGAGCCTCCATTATTTTTCACATGATGTTCGCCCCCACCTAAGCAATTGCCACAAGCTGACGGACATCGCCATACATGTGTAGCAGAAAAGTAACTCTGCTACGAGGGTCATCATAAGTGATTACCGCCTTACGTTACCCTTCCACAAATTCTAACCAGGCCGGATGGCGACTTTCATTTGTGCCATATGTGTTATGTGACACAATCGTCCGCGCTTCTTTGTTTTCGATTCACGCGGCGATTTTGCATGTCATTGCGTTTGCAATTCCACGACGTTGCGAGTATCTACTCGCGTTCGATAATCATATTTTCGACCGTACGGTCGGGGAATTATGGGTGGGTAGCAACAGGCGGTCATTTCTTATGTATTGCTTGCTCAGACTTTAGCTAACACTCCAAGAGGTTGTTGACATCAACATTATCCACATCAACATGTATAACGCTCCATATATTCTTCACGATTTGTTGTAGACATGTCTCATCAATTAGGCAATCTTAGTATTGATTATGCAGTTAGCGCTAATTGCGCGCAGCGCGCCGCAATGTTGATGTATTGATCGGTGCGTGAGCATTTACATTCTGCACATTCAACAGATTGTTTTCGATGCCATGCATGTGCAAATGCTAAATAGTATGTAAGATATGTATGCAGAGTGTTTGCTTATTCGACTACACGTGTATCTACACTACAATTGCCAAGCGTAAGCAACGTGCGAAAGCTAAGAAAACGTTCGTACTAGAAAATAAGTAATCATAGTAACTATTTGTGTCCCTGATAATCATATTGGATAGCCAAACCTTGCTCCGCCATTCAATATTTGCAACTAGCTTACATTACATGTACGCCGCCACCATATATCATATCTAGCTATATAACACATTTAATATCTCACATCCCAAATCATATCGCCGTACATACATAACAACCGCCCAACTGATAACTAATGAATACCTGAACGAAAGGGATATATCATCATCCATACACCGCCACCAAGCGCAACCATAGGTGTTAGGGCTAGATAAAGAAGCCCTCAATATATCATACAAAAATACAAGTATATGCGCTGTGCTGTGGAACGGCAAACACAAGCGTCAGAATATAGCGGGATGAGTTGCAGAACTTCAGTGAGAAGATACTGCTGAAGCCCAACGCTTCGCTCATCTATACCATACGTCTCCCATCGCATAGATGGTACCGCCATTGGGTTGTGAACCCGAGACGTTGGTTGAACGACCAGTATTGTGGTAACGAATAGTTCGTTCATACTGCGCATGCGTGTTCCGCACATGCTAAAAGCCAAGATGGTTCTTGTTTGTACTTCAAGATGTATCTTGCTTTGCCATCTTCGAGTTCGACATACGAACTCTCGATGACAGGGTCATTCAAGTCTTTCCTTGAATAATGACAAATGATGTGACTTATCATCCGACGACATGTACAGTCATAGTCGACCGTACTGACGACTGTCATAATAATATATGACACGACTCGACATGACATGACATGACATGGTATGACATGTCTGACAGGTATGACACGTATGACATGTATTACACATATGTCATCGGTCATGACCCTGTATGGTATGACATGTCTGACACGTATGACATGTATGACACATATGTCATCGGTCATGACCCTGACAGATCTCCCCTCTTAAAAGAGTTGTGACCTCACAACGGGCATACCTTAGTATATGTCTATGATGTCTTTGTTGTTGTCGCTTCTTGCTGGTACCAGTCTTCTTACACCGATTTGAGGCGTCCCTCGTGGTGCTTTTAGGTTATTGGGGGGAACTGAGTCCACTTTAGTCCCTCACCTTACAGTTCTTAGGATGTAGCCCCCTTTGAAGTTCGTATCGTATTTCAGAGTGACGTTTCAAGGTTCAATGAATTGCGTTTCGTGATACAGATTGACGCTGGATTACTGATTGATCCACACGTATCGTGCGTCGGAGTGACGATTCAAAGCATCCGAAGTGTACGTTACGGATTATTTGCGCTAGCCGTCGTCGCTTTGCGAACGATGATCCCACGATTTAACGATTTATAATCGAACGATTCTCGGCCTGATATAATGCACCCAACCCTTCCTCCCCTCCTTAAGCTACTTTGGAGGATCATAGGCGGCAACGGGGAGCCCGTGTTTGTTTCCGGAGTTATTTCACCGGGGGCTTGTTTTATTGCAAAGAGCTTGTAGCCCGTAGAGCTTGTAGAGCTTGTACAAGGCTCACTACACCTTTAGCAAGGAAGGATCAATTTCCTGCTTCTATGCAACATAATGATAAAACATTAAGAGCAAGGTTATAGATGATCGACATGTATTAGTATATATTACAAGAAGTAAGGGCATGAGGCTTAATATAATGTTTAGCCTTCATATATAGGCAGCTATAATGTCTGCTGCATTGGTCAGCTCTGTGGCTTTGACCCAGGTGTCATGCTCAGGGCCGTAGCCTGCATATCGCACTAAATAGTATTTGACACCTCTAGTACCTTACTTACCTTAGTCAATCAGCAGCAGCAGCAACAGCAGCAGCAGCAAAGCTCGAATCCCAACGGGCGATACAATCGAATGTTCCATCTCACGATCGCCAGACGCTAACGATGACAGTGCCACAACAGTCGCGTGTATGTACCACGACGCCACCCACGCATTATGGCATGGCATGCTGGGAAGCAAAAAGCAAAGCACTGTCGCGCACATGATCCTGCGGTCATATGATGTAATGGCGAAACTGATTTAAACATCGCATGGCCGACGCGATGTTCGGAAATCAGATAGATTCGCTTTTACATTGCATAGCAGACGCGAGGATCGAGAAATGTCAAATCATTAATGGAATGGCAGACTCGATGTTCATGTTCGGATCTCTCGAGCGCGCCACGTCGGCAAGATAAATAATCCCATCGACCGTCAGATGCGCCTAGTGGAGATCTTAATTTAAGATCGACCGGGCCTAGTACTTAGTCAATCAGCAGCAGCAGCAGCAGCAGCAAAGCTCGAATCCCAACGGGCGACGCAGTCGAATTCTCGATCTCACGATCGCCAGACGCCAACGATGACAGTGCCACATCAGTCGCGTACATTTATCGCGACGCCACCCACGCGCTATGGAATGGCATGCTGGGAAGCAAAAAGCAAAGCACTGTCGCGCACATGATCCTGCGGTCATATGATGTAATGGCGATATCCATGTTAACATCACATGGTAATTAATCGTGCTGTCCAAAAAGATCGACGCCTAGTGGAGATCGCATATTTGTGATCGACAGCGCCTAGTAAAAAGTCTTATTACATAAAAGGTGAAAAAAACTCTCTTCCAGGGCTATAAACCCCCCGCCCGAAAACCCCGAAAACTTTGCATACTGCAGGGCATTCCCTGAATAATATAGCATTCTATTATATGTTAATGGAGTTGTCTAAACATGCATTAGAATAATCGTCTTTTTAAACCTATTTCTTTGAAATAACTAATGTAGTCGTTGGGACTACGTGCGGATTTCCTGTGCAATGGCAAGTTAAGCACGAGGGCCGCTGAACCCTTGAAAGCATTCAAGACAGCCCGACGACATGGCGAGTTACGCCGTAGATCCGTTAAGGTCCTGCATCCCGAATTGCCTCTTTTCTGTTGATATGATGTTGTCGAAAATTTTCACGAAGGTTAATGAGATATATACGAGATCTGTTTTTTTGTCACGGCCACCTGGCTTCTGGACCACTTTGCCTCTCTTGTCTTTCCGTTGCCACTGGTGACCACCGTGACTGTGACGTGGGCTTTGCTGTTCGCTGTTTGCTCAGGCCTACGATGTCGGGCATCCTTGCAATGGACGCAAACGACGACGAAATTCTCGATGCCGAAGAGCTGGAGCGAGCTGCTCAACTTCAGGGTACCAGCCAAATCGGAAATCTGTTAGATTATGATGCAAACGAAGATGATGTTCTTGATGAAGCGGAACTGAAGGTACGGCGCGGAACCGTTTCGAAATGCATCTTCGCTTTGTAACTATCAGACTGTTTGTAACTATCTTTTTACTCCCTCACATCAGCCTGCATCGGACAGATTTCAATTGCCACCGCTATTTTGAAGCGCAAAAGCTCTCTCGAGTGTCTCTTTTCACGTTTCTTTTTCTCGCAGATTATCCAAGCGGTGGAAGAAGGGCGTGCGAGGGTGAACATCCTTTCTGTCGTCCAGGATCGATTCGCGGAAATCATACGCCGGAAAGGTGCAGTTTCCTTGGCTTTGTCATTTAAATGCTTGTTTGAGACTGCGACGGCGGGGCGAGGAGTCGGGAAGTGGAGCTGAAATTCCCACACCATGTGATGGTTGCAATGCAGAGGCTCTGAAATGTCTCACCCCAAAACATATCTGACTATTCTCCGTTTTGCTCGCACTATTCTGGTTGCTGTTTGCCCCTGACTGCTAGTGGTCCTCAGCTAACTACCTTAACCTGATGGCGTACCTCACCTTCCTCTACACGTATTTCACCATCTTCCTCCTGCAGGTGATACTCCCCTGTCGAACTCTTGATTCTCAGGACGGATTGTGAGGTGGCAAGGCGGGATGCGAAGTGGCATGGCAGGGCACGGTGGTAGGTTATGAAGTGCGGGCACTGCCGGTTGGAAAAGCAGGGGATCGTATTCCGCTTGTCACACTTCTGCATGCAACCCGTGAGGATCAGATGACGCTATGGCCGTATGATGTCATGACATCATCATGACATCATGATGTCATGCCGTAATGACATACAAGTATGACAGTATGCGATTGCGGTGCTCTGGCCGTGCTTCCCTTGCCCCTGCCTCATGTATTTTGGGGAGGGTTGCGGGTGCTTGGACCTTGGAGTAGCGCGAAGCTGTCATAGCGTATGACACTTCGCACTCCCTGAAGTTTGCCCTCGAGATGGGCTTCGACT
This sequence comes from Cymbomonas tetramitiformis, assembly GCA_001247695.2. Lineage (NCBI taxonomy): Eukaryota > Viridiplantae > Chlorophyta > Pyramimonadophyceae > Pyramimonadales > Pyramimonadaceae > Cymbomonas > Cymbomonas tetramitiformis. Next base: position 29,395 of record LGRX02032725.1, read on the forward strand.
TCGAGGAGGAGCCCGCCGTGGGGGAGTTCTACAGCTGGCTGGTGTGTCTGCATCCCCCCCCCTCCCCCACGTCTCTCAAAGGTTGCTGAAGCTTCCCGTTCGAGGCTTCGAGTGAGCCACGCACTGCAGACGGATGACCGGAAGGAACGGTGTCGACGGTGCTGATGAACCCGCGCAGCGCAGCCACTTCAGCTGTGGCAGTCATGAACGCAACCATCACCCCCGTGCGTTACTGCCTGCGAATTCCTTGGCAGGATACCACCAAGGTTCCTGTGGAACTGCCGCGGGAGGTTTGAGGCGGTGCAAGGCCGGTTATTCATCCGAACACCACACACTGCGAGAGAAAGCCCTAAAACGCGCACCGACGACAGAGATTCCAGAGTTGCCGGATCCCCTGATATTCTGGCATTACTTTTCTCACATTTTCAAGCAGAGTTCCTTATCCCGCAGACTCTGTCGTGCGGCATCCTGTGCAGCAAGCCCGGCCGAGGATTTGCTCCGGGAGTCTGAGGGACGCTAACGCCACTTCTATCAAGAGGGGTGTACTTGAAGGTGCTGAATTGCCACTGGAGACGGGAGGATAGGGGTGTCAAGGCGCTGAGCCACGGGTTGCGCGCGGCCCTGCGCAGACCGCCCTGGCGGAATCAGTATGGTCAGACCCCGTTTGTGGCGATCGTCTATGCGACCCACCGTTCGAGGTCCGCTCCCTCTCCTCTGGTCCATGGCCTCTTTGTTTGACTGCTATATTTGCCGCCCTCTTTGTTTGACTGCTATATTTGCCGCCCTCTTCGTTTGACTGCTACATTTGCCTCCCTCTTCGTTTGACAGCTACATTTGCCGCCCTCTTTGTTTGACTGCGTCCGATTCCTTGGCAGTCAGATCTGAAGGGGTAGGAGGCGTCCGGCCGCCGAGGTGTCCCTGGCAAGAGAGGGAAGCGCGCGCTTCGGGAGGGTTGAGGAATGTGTGGTATGTGGAACAATGTGGGCATCGCACACTCACGGAGCTCACGGAGTCCTTTGTCGTTCATCAAATCGTCTTAGACCTGCAGAAGTGGAATATGTATGACCCGTGCCCCGTGGCATGACATGGGCGTGGGCGCTGGGTGCCCCGTGGCATGACATGGACGTGGGTGCTGGGTGCCCCGTGGCAATGACATGGGCGTGGGCGCCGGCTGCCCACAGTATCCTGGGTTTGGCCCCACCCCGGAGTCGTACGGGTGCTCCGCGGACTGCGGGGTGAACCCCAATGTGACCGCCGTGGACTTGCGAATCTCTTTCAGGTGGGCCAACGCCCCTCCGAGGCGCTCCATCTCCAATGCCACTCCGACCGCTCTATCTCCAGTAATCCAAGCATCCCGCCGGCGCGTGAGGCCGCAACCTTTTAAGTTACCACGTGTGAGAAGCTAACAGGATCAGGGCTCTCAGTAGTAAGCCCCTCTGACCTCAGGGAGCCTTTGCTGGTCGAAGCGCGGATTGCAACAGAAAGTACAGATTGGTCCTGATCTGATAGTAACTGTCCGTGAAGTGATCGACCGCGGGGCGTGTGTGTTCACCTCCGCCACTCTTTCCTCCTAGAGCTCTGCCGTTCACAGCACGAGGCCGTCAGGTCGATGGGGCGCACAGCATGCGCCTGAGACCTACCCCTGGCGACAGGTGCATGGTGCCCCTAGCAGGCGGGGGCCGCACATGTGCTACTGTCAACCCTGATGCCCACTGGGAGGAGGCCAGGTTTTCTCCGGCACGCGCCCACGTGGCACTGCGGTGAGCTGCGGTGCCCGCCTGGCATGTCATATTGCTGTCAGCCACGTGGCACTGCGGTGAGCTGCGGTGCCCGCCTGTCATGCCACGTTGCTGTCAGCCACGTCATGCGCCTCATGCTGGCACGGCCTTGCAGAAGGTGGGTGGACGCCCAAGACATATTGTGCCCCTGTATCGCTGAGCTTGGGTGCATCGGGGGTTGTGCATCTTTGGCGCGGTCAAGGCCAGAACTAGACCTTGATGAGGGTCATCGAAGGGTTGTTGAGCGGAGTCGGGGGTCATCGAAGGGTTGAGGGTCATCGAAGGGTTGTTGAGCGGAGTCGGGGTTACCCGAAGCTCGGGGACGTCGTGGGACGTTGATGAGGGTCATCGAAGGGTTGTTGAGCGGAGTCGAGGTCATCGAAGGGTTGAGGGTCATCGAAGGGTTGTTGAGTCGGGGGTTACCCGAAGCTGGGGACGTTGTGGGACGTTGATGAGGGTCGTCGAACGGTTGTTGAGCGGAGTCGAGGGTCATCGAAGGGTTGAGGGTCATCGAAGGGTTGTTGAGCGGAGTCGGGGTTACCCGAAGCTCGGGGACGTCGTGGGACCCGGATGCCATGCTCGGCCCAGGCCCATGCCGTGAGGCACTTCGGGGGTGGGCCCATGGGGCGCGCTACCCACCCTCCGCATTACCCGCAGCGATTTGGTGCAAGCGAGCACCGAGGGTAAGTGCGACGGCCGTGATGCTGGGAGGCATGGGTGGAGCAGTGCGTGGTCGAGCCTGTCACTCGAAGACAGCAGAGCAAGGCTGGCGGAGACGCAGTGGAATCTGTGCACCACGGAGGAGGGGCTCCGCTCGGGGAAGTACTCGCTGGCCCACATCCAGCTCAGCAGCTTCGAGATGCGCGTAGAAGACATGCAGCTGCAGCCTTCGGACGACCAGGACATTCTATGCTGGTGGCCGACGTGGCAGAAGTTCACCTTCCTCGGTGAATTCCACGAAGAGGTGATGGCCCCTCTTGCCCTGGCCCTCCCCACCGAGGCGCCCTCCCCACCGACCCGAGTCTCCAAGGCACGAGGCGCAACTTGGGTTGCGCGAGGGACGGGCACTGAGGCTCGGAGACTGTCATGCGTCTGCACATGAGCCGCCATCGGGATGACGGAGAGGCGTTGTGAGCTTCCACGTTGGCAGTGCATGCGTATTGGAGGCCACCCTGAGGGTCGTATGGCCACTCACTTGGATTCAAGCTTAGAGATTAGCAGGGGGAGACCCCTCCACGCCCCATAGCGGCCTGGCGGAGTGTGATACCCGCAGTCTGCGATTCGAAGGCTAGAGGTCCAACGCTGCCTCCTGGCCGTTCCGGAACTCGCGCACATCTCACGACGCGAGCGCCGATCTGACGGCCATCGGCATCCTGGGTTGCCGGGGACGAGCATGCGGGCGCAGGAGATCAATCTCTTGAATGCGGAGTGGGTTTTCGTGCTGCACGCCCCTAAGGGCGGCGTGGCCTACGAGTTGCGCACGCCACATGACACCCTTCTGGCAGGGCAAGAGCCATGCAGATACCGTGATTACACCGCACTCCCTGGCCTGGCAACCTTGCCCCCTCTCCCTGCTGTGCCCCCTCTCTCCCTGCTGTGCCCCCTCTCTCCCTGCTGTGCCTGC
>LGRX02032726.1:0-25513 GCA_001247695.2 Cymbomonas tetramitiformis
GAGTTAGATTTTATAATATTTCTATGAAAAATAAAAATAGCAACAATCTACGATTGTAGCCGAGTAAAATATAAAAATATTATATGAATCTTAGTTAAAGTTAGAGTTAAAGTTAGAGTTGGAGTTGGAGTTAGATTTTATAATATTTCTATAAAAATAAATGTAAATGAGGATCATAACATAATGTAAATAACGAAATAGAAAAAAGTAAATTCTAAATATAATAAAAGTAAATTCTAAAAAAATAAGTCGTAGTTAGAGTTGGAGTTGGAGTTGGAGTTGGAGTTGGAGTTGGAGTTGGGTCATAAATAGAACCATCCTTACGTTCAATCCAACAATGTAAGTCTAATGTATTCATCTTGCTTTGTTTACACTACCGAGTTACACTCTTTAAGTGGATTTTATTTTTTTGAGGTTTTTTGTCCCCCTGAAAAAACCGAAGAAAATTATTACTAAATATACGGTATACGTATCAATTCCAATACAAAACGTAAAGTGTTATTTGCAAATTGTTCACCGGAAATGTCCGTTATTCTTAACTCAACTTCGTCATCAGCTTCAATATAATTTACACTTGAATTTAATGTAAATCTTTTTGCTTTTGTGGTATTGACCGTTATCCTTGAACATCTCAAAAGATATTCCGTACCAATCTTTGGTTGAATTGAAGTATCGGCGTGTGTTATCTTGAACTTGATATCGTCTGTACCATCAGTAGCTATAGTAGCAAAATCCAAGTAAATAATAAAAATATCATTAGGAAATTGAATGGTTCGTATATTTTCATTTCCGGGTGCTGAAAGCGTAGTTACTCTTGAAATTTCTTCATAATTCAATTCTTTATTTACTTTCAAAATATTTATATCCGCGACAGGAGTTTGAACAATATCAGCTTTTATTAAATTAGCACCTCGGATATCACCTAACATATTAATTCTAAAAAATTCATTTGATGGTATGTCAGGTCGTTTTCGAAACTGCAAAGCATACACTGAATCAACTGCTGCTTCATCAACCAGTGATGTATTCAAATCTATAAATGTTGAATTAGCAGATTTTGGCCCTTGTAATTCTAAATTTGTCTTGGAACCTAATTGTGCATTAACTATAATGTTATTGCATTCTATATCATTACATCCTATTATATCACCTTTCATATTGATACTAAAAATTTTAGGTACAGCTGAATCAGGTTTCGTTTGAAAATTTATAAAATATATCGTTGAAACACTCGATAAATCCACACCTGAGGTATTTAAACTTATGAAACTATTACCTGATGTTTTATTTCCAAATAAATCAAGATTTGTGGTATTATCTGGTGCGACCAGTTCTGTTTTTCCATTGATTTTTGCATCACCGTTTACTATCAAAACGAAAGTTGTATTTACTTGCAGTTCACTGCCTGTAACGATTATAACACTATTATCAGTTCCATCCTTCAATTCAATTTGTGCCTTTCCATTATTTAAAATATTTTTCAAATATCGAAAATTTATAATTGAAGTATTCAAAACGTCTCTGCCGTATAGATTGTTTACGTATACGTCACCAACTGTCCTTTCTATATCATTACCACCGGGTAGGTTTTGCCACTTAGTAGACCCCCCAGTTGGAGCATTTCCATTTACCGTATTACATTGTATATTTTTACAAACAATATCATTTCCAAAAGAAGACATCTGATATATATATATTAAATCACAATTTAAAATCAGGTTTAATCCAAACCAATAATCCTGAACCCGGAGTTGTTATAACTTTACTTTCCATACACACACCGATAATTCCAACATTATTTGTAGTAATTTGTGAAGCATTAACTGAACCTCCCGGTGCACAACCTAACATTTGACCTTTAACATAACTTCCATCAATAGCTTTGCAAGTTGTGAAACCTTTTGTACAAACGAAACAAGAATTTCCGGTTGTTGCATTTTGAACACAAACTCCAATAGGCATACAATTTTGATTAGATTCACTTGCCGAAGCTGCATATATTTTTATACCATTTACATCTGAAAAATCATCAGAAAATTGAACAATATCTCCAGCATTTATTGTAGCTCCGGTATTATTTTTAAAAGTAAATACATCACCTGTATGAGGAACCGGACTTGTGGGTAATGTTGCCGTATATGCATTTGTCAAACCTGCCAAAGGAATTCCTACGGTCGTCAATGATGATGTTGGCGTTGTATATGCCCAGTCTATGCTACTTACAAGTCGTATAGCACTACAATCCAAATCACCGGTTAAATTAATGTTATTTCCAGAATTACCGACAGCCAAAACTTGACTTAATGAACCAATACTTCCAGAATTTATTGCACCAGATTTTATTTCACCGGAAACTGAATCATAATACAATTGTAAATTTTCTAATGTCACATCAGGACTTGGTCTTATAGGTTTTACCGTAAATGAACTTGGATTTACAGATTTTAATTCAACACCGGTTGCATTTATACAAATAGTATTGTTGACAGACGAAGTTCCTCCGGTATTCTTATTAGCATATGAACCTAATGACACTGAATTTAGACCACTAAAAACTTCGCCTGCAAATCTTCCTACAGAAACAGATTCCACACCGGCGTTACTTTGTCCGGAATCATCTCCTAAATTTACCGAATAATTCCCAACTTGGTCATATCCACTACCTGAACCTAAAGCCAAAACATCAATTCCACAACCGAATGAACCAGCATTTCTGCCTATTAATATTGCACGTTGTGCATTTATATATCCGTCATCACTTGTTGTTTCACCAATACGAATTTTAGCATCTTGAGTACCGCCTCTAATCCTAATTAAAGCACCATCAATTTCATCTTGATTTATCGTAAATTTTCCAGTTCCGGTAAAAGAAATATCATTCGTTGTAGTTGTACTTCCTTGGTCGGTAACAGATTGTAAATTTTGGTTAGCCCCGGAAGGCAAGTTTTGAAGCAAAGAACCGTCACCAATAAATTTTCCAGAATTCAAAGTAATATCACCGGTATTTAAAATTAGAGGTCCATCATTTAAAAGTACACCTGCTCCAAGTGGTTCTACATTCAATGTGGTTTGCATAAAGGACCATTCATTGATACCGTTGTCTCCTATTTTCAATCTTGTTTGAGGAACAGGGTCAAAAGATTTAATTTCAAAAGAACTATCAAGTTCATCCAAACCTATAGAGAATTTTGATTTACTTGCAGGATTGTTCAAAATGAAATCATAAAAATTGATATTATTAACCAAATTTAAATCACCATCAGTTTGTAATTTCATGATTTCTCTTTGATTATTTACATCAGAATTATCAATAAAATCAATATCATTTTGATATAAAAAATCTGAAGCCATAAGAATTGTTTGACAAGGGTTTGAATTATCACCTATTTGATTTACATTTATTTGATTAATTGTTAAAGGGTCAGGAACATTTGTAGATGGAGTTTGTTTACCATTAAATGTACTTGCAACTACATTATTTCCAAATGAAGACATTATATATCATAACACAAGTTTTAAATTTACGGTTCAGCAAGTTTCATATATACAGTTCCAAATTTATCAGCTAGATTCGCTTTGAATACATATAATCCATTTACTTGTGTAATTTCTTCAACCGGAGGAACATTATTTGTTTCTACAATAGGCAAACCTCCAAATCTAACTTTCATTTTATTTTCTTTTGCAGCCATATTCAAACTTGTAACACCCGGGTTACCACTTTGACTTTCATCAATATTCATATTTATATCAGCTCCAATTATTTGAAAGGTTGTTCTTGTTGTTTTATCTTTAGCACCAATAAACACACCGTCATTAACTTTGATATTCTTATCTAAAACAAAATCATTTCCGAATGAAGACATTATATACTATATCCTATAATTTAATTTTATTTCACAAAGAATGTCGGAGCCAAAGGTGCCAGTTTATTGTTTAATGGATGAATATTGGGAAATGAAAACATAGCATTTTGTTTTGTAATTTTATCACCGTGTTCTAATGTATACGATTTGAAACCTGACATAGGGTCCACATTAGAAACTCTTGCCGGTGGGCGCAAATCTTGTATTGTTTTACATGGAACAATCATCATCGAAGAACTTCGAAAGCCTGAAGTTAACATCATATTTGGTAATTTAACATCGACTTTTCCTAATGGTTTATTTCCTAAGTTTGAAGCAAAAATTTGTCCCGCGTGTTCAGCCATAATTATATATAATTACAATTAAATTAGTTTTTATACAACCACTTCAATCATTCTTCCCATACCTGTACGAATGATACTTGTACATTGTGCAATAATAGATGTTTCGTTATTCGTCAAAGGTGTTTGAAGTGGGTCTGCGGTCGATGATTTTTGAGTTTGAAGAAAGAATGAAGAATTCAAACCCCGGGTATCTATTCCACTACAATTACGAGGTCCCATACCTGGCATAGGCATATTTAATCGAAGCATAGCAGTCCAATAAGAATTGTACCAATTTTCTAAAGAATTAACTTTACAACCTGAATCGTCGGAATAATTATCAGCTTTACCAATAGTGACCAAGTTAAAAGCATCGAGAGCGGTGGCACGATAATTTGGATAATAAATTGAGTTGACATTATATTGCCAAGATTGAATGTCTCCGGAATAAAATCTAAAATAACTTGGAACGAAAGTAGCACCTATTTTGTTATCAATTTTATGCAAACCTTCATTAACAGAACTGTAATTTGAAGGCCTTTGAACAGCGTATAACATATCCAAAGATTGTGCCGACAAAGAGAATCGATTCGATTTAGTCATTTCCGTTTGAGTATCTTGAAAGGTAAAATAATTAGTGAAAGGCATCTCAATATATGAATCTTCTTTTAGTTTTCTTTCGACAGCACTATCGTAAACACCATTTGAAAATGTAATTGTTTCAATTGTAAAATGCAAATCAGTCAATTTCCATGTCGCGTTTGCAGCAAGTTCGGCAGCCGCGGTTCCATTAAATCCATTTCCGGCTCCTAAGGACTTTTGATATGCACCCAACACCTCCGGTCCATGCATAAAAAATCTTATTTGGACACTAGGAAGTAACGCAGTATCTAGGTAGTCAGGTGAAGATTCCCCTATAAATTGTAGGAAATTATTCAAAATATATGGTCTTTCTTCTTGATAATAACTATCGGTATTAACATTTATTTCTTGATTTTTCAAAACTCTTTGATAAGATACTTCTTTATTCAACGTTGTTTTAAGATTGTCCAAAACCGTTGATACCGTTGAATATTGACTCATGCCACTCGAAATAGCTATTCCACCGCTGTAAATTTCTACACGAGAAATCAATTTTTCGATTCCATTTGGCAAAGTTGTGATAACTAAATCAGGTTGGGTTGCGGCGTCCGTACAAGCTATGGCAGGATTGTTAGCACGACCTTTACAATGCATACTTAAACTTTTCAGATTACACAAAACATTAACTGGAAGATTCAAAGTTATAACACCGTAAGGATTTACTTCGGTCAAGTTTGTCGTTTCAAGACGAAAATATTGAGTACTATATCCACTTAGTTTTTGAAGTCCAAATGCAAGACTATACGGTAAAGACATTTTTTCTATAATATATATAATATAATTTTAATTCACATATTCTTTTAATTTCAAAGATAATGCATAATTTATGGACTGTTCAATTCCATTTTGGGAAACGGCGGTAGGAAGTAATCTTGTTTTTTTGTCCGTAAGTGTGATACGAAGAAATGTAAATTGTGATGCTTGAATGTCTATTGCAAAATTTTCATCGTAATCTAAATAAGTAATAAATTGTTTAGTTAAATCTGAAGGTAGCAAAATTTTCCCTAAAATATCACCGGAAATAATAACATTCTCTTTTGAATTATTGGAAAGGTTAGTGCTTTCTAAATTGTTTGTTGGCAACGATGAAATTCTGAGATAGATAGCGTCATTTGTTTGCAAATTACCGGGAAATTTGGAAATAAATACTTCATTTACGGTTTCGATGTCAAACAAATCTTTAATCTGTGAAAAATCTGCTAAACCGGCAACTGATTTATTTGTTTGTCCGCCTAAGACTTGGTCTACATCATTGTATTTACCGGGAGAATTAAAAATATTATTTAATGCATTACCTAAATTACTCCCTGGCACTGCTTGAAAATCACCGGTTATTGAAAATGCAACAAATTTAATATCGGGAGCAGGTTTGCTAAGTGTAATCGTAAAACGTCCCGAAATTGCATTGTAAGTAACATCAACGCTATCAGCAGGCCTTGCAAACCCAAAGTTGGCGACAAGAACATCTAAGATAATTGTTTCTAAAATCGATTTTAAATCATTTAAATCTGTATAATTTCCATCAGGTATTCTACATTCATACAAATCATCAGAATTTATTTTAGCAATATAGAAAATTCCATTATATTCATTAATGGTATACCAAGTCTTTGCAGCCGAAAAACTGTTTACAATTATTTTCAATTTGTTTGTATTTTTATAGTTTGTTAATTGTGTTGGTATATTGATATTGATAATTCTGGAATCACCAAACGATGAAAGGTCTTCACTTGATAAATAAAGTGTACGTTCAGATATTACACTCATGACTATCTCTATTTATAATATCAATATAGTTTTTATTCATTTCAATATCTTCCTTTGAATCTCTATTCAATGGTAAAGGTAATTCAATGTTTCCATTATACATATCGTCATATAGTTTTGGTCTTTTGATATAATCATCAACAATCAATTCAATATGAAATGTGGATAAATCAGGGTACAAAATCTGAGCATTTTTGATTAAGTGTTCACGTTCCATAATTTACCAAAAGATTATTATTTTCATCTTTAATCATATTTTCATTGATGGATGTATACTTATTTGATTGTGATTTATCTATATTTCTATCAAATGATGTCATTCTTTGAGGACCTTTGTTTGATATATAATCAGCCAATAATCTTGCTTCTAAGGGTGCGTCGTCATGCAAGTAATTTTTGTCGATATCGAAATTTACTCCTAACATTCCTAATGGATTTAAATCTTCTGAAATTCGATTGTTAAATTCATCACTTCCAACATTTTTTGATGAAAGATTTCTTGCGTCATTCAAAGCATTTCCGAACATCAACACATCGAGTCCGGTCCCTATAGTATTGAATGTAGATTTCAATAAATTTACCTTATTAACTTTGTTATTCTTTGGCATTTGAAAGAATTGTTTGAGATTATGCGGCGAAGTGATATATTGATACGGTGCTTTCAATAAATCATAAGGGTTCTTGTTTTCGAAGTAATGAAACAACTTTCTATTTGAATTTGGTGGTATTTTCAAAGCTCCCGCAGTGGCCCAATCAGTTACAACTCGATGAATATTTTGCGGTGCATTTCCATTGACTTTAGGAGTATGTATATGTGATAGAAATGGATTGAAGGTCGTTGATTTAATATTGAATTTCTCACCGACATGAATGGATTTCGCACCGCCCAAAGATGTCCCTAACAATTCAATGTCATGATTAGGATACTTTTTCAATGTGTCTAAATATACCTTTTCAGCTCTTAAAAATGAATCTCGTGTTTCATGTTTACCTTTAATCACCGAAAATATGTCCGCTTTATCTTCATTTAAGAAGGATGGATTTGAAGACGCACCGTGATATGCAATATGTATTTGATTATTTCCATTATTGAGTATTACGGCGTCATAATTTGAAAGCTCCGGGTTGATATTAAATCGATTGTTGAGAATATCTTTATTCAATTGTTTTTGAGCGGTCACATAGGTATTATGTTCATAACCGCCCGGAAATAATAAATCAGATTGATAATTTCTTGAACCGAGATAAGAAGATATTCCAACATGGAGAGCCTTTTCCCTAAGACTATTGGAAAATGATTGTTGAATTTGTGACGGTTGTAAGTCACCTAATTGTTTGAACAAGCTATTCATTTGAACTCTATATCGTTTCTTTTCACTTTCATTTGACTCATACCTTTTATTCAAATCTGAAACTGAATAAACATTATTGTTATTTTGAAAATTAAGTATCTTGTTCGATGAATTTAACACTTTATTGTCGCAGAAATTATTCAATGGTGAGCACAAAGACCCTTGCATACTAATATAATAACATAGACTATATAAATGACTTGTAAGTATTCAATATCTCAATACACTAAAGATAAAGCAAACAAATTGAATGTATATGTCAAGATATCAACAAATAAAGATAAGAAGATTGATGTGTTTGATAAGAAAACTGATGGAAAATTAGCGAGTGTCGGGTTGTGCGGCATGATGGATTATCCATCTTATATTAAGTTAAAAGGTATCAAGTATGCGAACCAAAGGAGGAAGTTGTACAAATTGAGACATAATAAATACAGAAATAAAAAAGGGACAAATAGTTATTTTGCTGACAAATTGTTGTGGTAATTCTAACTCTAACTTTAACTCCAACTCTAACTCCAACTCTAACTTCAACTCTAACTTTAACTCAGACTGAGTAAATTGCGTGTCTTAAATAAACTTTTCAACAGTAAATACAAATATAATATCAACAAAAATAATAAGTCAAAAGTATTTCAGCACAGCAAATTGCCCGATGCTAACTCTAACTCTAACCCTAACCCCAACTTTAACTTTTACTCCAACTCTAACTTAAGATGGGGATCTTGCACAAAAGTGGTTACCTTATTTTTCAGCAGGTTTTGCACGGTAAACTTTATTATCAGTATCACAAAAAACCTCTTGACCAGCGTCTAACTTTGCAAGAAACTCTTGTTCGGAAATAATTGGCCACTGACACCTTCTCACAGGCCTGGCAGCCAGTTTCTCAGCCGCCATCCTTGCAAGGGTTTCAGCCTTTTTTAAGTCATATTCACGTTGTTGTTGCTGTTCCTCTTCAGAAGGCTGCTGGCACCAAGCAATTAAACGACGTTTTGCACTTTCGGCATCGGCAATCGCCTGCTGGTCTTTGGTCCTTTCCAGGGCCATTATTTTTGAAGCAGTTCTTTTCTTTTCTTTTAACTTGAGAGCTTTCAACAGTGACTTGGCTTGGTCGTGGGACTCCAAAACCCACTGGTTTAAGTCCCCCTTATAGTCTTTAAAATCCGCCATAAAATACTGATCGCTGAAACCTCCTTCTTCGTCGCCTTCACCATATTCGGCCAGACGCCACAAAAGCTCGCGGATTACAGACTCGCACGTGTTTGCATACTGTTCAAAAGTCAGCAAACTTTCAGAATACGACTCGTTGCGAACTTGGAGTTTTTTTAGGTTCTCCGTGAACGCAAAAACTCTTTTATTCAAGTCTTGTACCCGTTCAAACTTTTCTCGTACTTCCTCCGTGCAGTCGACCGGAATACTAATTTTAATTGTAGGCTCTTCGACCTTAGTTGCCTCGTACGGAACGATGGCGGTAGAAGCAACGTTAGTTGCCTCGTACGGAACGATAGCTTCAGAAACAGACTGCGAACCTCCGGCGATTGGAAGACCAGGTGCAATTCCCTCAAAAGCAGGCAATTCTGTCTTGGGGCGTTGTTGTCTGTGAACAACTTTCAACAAACACACAGCAAACCTGTCCGCCAGTTCGTTTGCACGCGTGTCGTTGGCTGTTATGTATTCGGTAAAAAACGGTGGAGCAATCAAACGACAATACTCCCAAGCCATCAACAATATTTCTATGAACCACTTCCAGTGTCGTTCACAAACACCGTTTTCAGTGCTGCGAGTACATCGGACTACGTCAATAGTACCGCAATACAAGTCAGCAGCTTGGTTGTTTGGAACGACACATCGCGTTCCCTTCTTGTTTTTCTCGCGACGAAGGTTTACATCGGGTTTCTTTCCTGAAAAACAATCCCAATTACACTCGGCACCTCTAACGCCAGTATATTCAATAATTTTTGCTTGCATTTTTGTAGGTGCTGTTGAGTTACCTTTCGCGCGAAATCTGAGTTAGAGTTAGAGTTAGAGTTGGAGTTGAAGTTGGAGTACACGTAAGATTTTTAATGCATACGTGGCTGATGTAAGTGCATACGTGATATCAAATAGTGCATACGGTATTTTCAATAGTGCACACGTTCGCAGGGTCTCTCTATATCGATTTCATACGTGCGACACGCCCATGCATACGTGGGTTAACAAATTTTAATCTAACGGTCGAAAGTGACTTATTTAATAAATCTAAAGGGTGCTACGCCTATAACTTTACCAGTGAGAAAAACATTAGCTTACTATATATCTCCCACACTTAAGTTTTTGTAGGTAATAACCATGGCGGAGTCTCAAGGAGTGTGGGAGCCTGACTCGCATGACATTGATGTTCAGAAATGCAAAAGTTTCAAACAATGGGAAAAAAACGTAAACGGTGCTTTACATCGAAAGTATCAGGTTAAGCTCACGGTTTCTATTCTTGATACGGAAACTGGTGACTCACTCGCACACTTCGTAGACGACTACGGAAATAATCAAAGTGAGATCGCTCAGATACTTTCAGCAAGAACAGGTTCAGCAAACCAGGCCATCACTTTAGGACAGTCCGTTCTAAACTTTGAGAACCAAGTTCAGTTCTATAACGGATTACGGTTGTGTCGCAAAGCCAACGAAGACGCCCACGCTATTTTGAAGTTGAAGCGTGAGGCCGATGATCGCAAGTTGCACACCGCCAGGTTGGCACGCACTCAAGGCTATATTTCCGAAGAAGACGCTGCAGCGATGAGTAAAGTTGCAGCAGAAAAAGAAGAACTGGCTAACTTTCGCCTAAAACAAGCTGAAGAGGAAATAAAAACCCTCAAACAAGCGGAAGAAATCCGTCTCTTAAAAGAGCAATTGACAGCACAGCAAGGTGGGATTGGCGGGGTCCTACGGAACACCGGGGCCCTTATTCAGGAGGGCCTTGACCGTGCTACGAAACGCAAACGCGGAGACGACAACGAGATAGAAGCAGCATAGGCAATTGAAACATACACGAAACACTTCTTGTATTACAATAGCTATTATTATTTAATAGTTGTATGCTATGTCTACTTACTGTCTCTTTGCTACTTCTTTTGTGCTAAGTTAGCTTGTCTAATGCGTTCTTTCTCCTTGTCAAAAGGAGGGGGAACGTCCTCGCCAAGTTTCACAAAGCGTCCAAGGTAATCCGTGCACTCATCGCACAATATTAAGTCCTTGTCTTCGAAACCTTTTATGTCAAAAACGTGAATACTGCCTTTCGCATTACCTTTGTTGAAATAACAACAAAAGTAGCATACTTTCATTTCACACTCCCAGCACGTCATCGCGTCGCCCCCATCGGGCAGCTTGGGCGATTCCGCGGAGAGGTGTCGGCAGAAGGGATCGCGGGGTGGTGGGGTAGGGATAAGTAAGTTGCTATCGTCCTCATCCGTTTCCGATTCCGGTTTGCATCGGTCGATAAAAATAGTTTCAGCAACTTTTGCTTTTTCCTTTAGTTTGTTTCGTGTTTTCATAGTGGTTTGAAGTGTGCGAAAGTTACCGCGGACTTTAGGTTTTATTTCAACTCTAACTTTAACTTCAACTCTAACTCTGACTTTAACTCTGACTGTATATGTCATACTGTCATACGGTCATGAAAAAATAAAAAAATCAGAAAATGTAAAACGGTGTATAAACGAAATAAACGAAATTATTATCATTATTTTCTTTCATTCTAATTTTAACTCTAACTTTAACTCTAACTCTAACTCTAACTCTTACTTTAACTCTGACTTTAACTTTTCTAAAATAAAATTTAAACATCAATATTTTCTTTTGCTATTTCAAAATATTTCTTATCAATTTCGATACCTATATAGTTGCGTTTTAGATTTTTACATGCTAAACCTGAATTTCCAATACCCATACAACAATCCAATACATTATCGTAAGCATTAGAGTAAGATTTAATTATCCATTCGAACAAATCGTACGGTTTACTACAAGGATGTTTGCTTTTGTAATTTCCATTCGAAAATTTGATAACACTTCTTGGAAATCTTTTTCCATCTTTACAAATGGTTGGTGTTCTATCGGTGTAATGAGTGTATAATTCTGTCCGAGGACCTTGACCTTGTCTTACATAGGGTTTGTGACCTTCAATCATTATTGGATTAAATGTTGGTAAATGTTTGTAAAAGACATATATCATTTCATGACTTCTCAAAGGCATTTGATTTGCATGATAAAAGCCTAATGACATCGTTTTCTCATATACGATATCATATCGAAACATCTTCTTATTACTTTCAATAATGCTATGTCCAAATTTAGTGGTAGTAGAAAAGATATAGGCTGAATTTCTTTTACCTATTCTCATTAATTCAATCCATAATTTATCTAAATCGAAAGGAATCTTGTCCCAAGAACAATTTGTTTGATTGTATGGTAAATCACAAATGAAAAGGTCTATTGAATTTCTTGGAATGTTAGGGAAAATGTTAAAACAATCATCGTTGTGTAAACTTATCATTACTTTAGTTTCTTTAAAAAAAAAATAAACAAACTATACATATATCTTTAATGAAGATTGTAAAGGTAAAAGATATGAATATCGATGTGCCAAATGGAAGTGCTTTCAATATCAAAACCGGACCGAACATGTTAAAAGCTCATCAAAATTCAATTTTTATAGGCAAAAGAGGAAGCGGAAAATCAGTTGCGGTGACTAATTATTTGAAAATGTTGAAAAAAGAAGGGTCATTACATCGAATATTTGTAATAAGTCCTACATTTAATTCAAACAAAAAATTAATGAAATCATTAGATATCGACTCCGAAGATGTGTACGAACCCGACGATGCTTCAAATGTTATCAATGATATTATTCAAAAAGCCGAAGGAGAAAGAGACATATATTTGAAATATCATGAAGACTTGAAAAAATGGAATTTGTTGATGGATAAATTAAATAATAGAAATATCTTTATCGATGATATCGACCCAGAATTATTGCTCGAATTTTTGACATCAGACGGTTTCGAAAAGCCCGTACATAAATATAATGGTCAACGTCCTATATTGGCTGTTTTTGTCGATGATTGTCAATCAACGAATTTGTTTCGAACTCCAAAATTTCTAAATTTTATCACAAGACATCGACATATAGCTGATTTTGAAACCGGTGGGGCTTTAGGAATAAGTTGTTACATTTGCATTCAGAACTTCAAAAGCCAATTTGGTTCTTGCCCAAGAGCCGTAAAAAACAATGCAACTTCTTTGGCGGTATTTAAAATGAAAGACAAAAAAGAATTACAAGAAATATATGAATCTTGTGCCGGTGAAATTGACGAAACGACTTTCTATGAAGTATATGCACATGCTATCAATGAACCACATTCATTTCTATTAATCGATTTACATCCAAAAGACAATCATGCATCGATGTTTCGAAAAAGATTTGATGAATTTATTATTCCTGAAAAGATAAATCATAACTTATGAAGAAAACATCTTGTGAAAGGTGTATAGCTATTTCGAAAAGTAGTGGAAATCAATGCAAAAATATGACTTGTAAATATAGTCCTTATTGTTATGTTCATAGGTTAGTTAATATAAATGAAAGTGGTATTCCGAATTCAGGTCTTGGGGTATATGCCAAAGAAGACTTGAAAAAAGATAAGTTAGTGGGTCGATACACCGTCGGCACGCAACGATTGACAATGAATGAGTTACCTCCATTGAATCGAAGAACACATATTTGGAAAAAAGAATAATAATCTGTTTTATGATGCATCGAAAACAAATTCAGTTGCCGGTAAGTTCAATGATTGTACCCCTCAAAGTGCCAAAAGAATCAAATGCAAAAATAATGCTAAAATAAATTCTGTAGGAAATGTTCGATTAACATCAAATGTAAAAAAGAAGCAAGAGATATTTGTTTCTTATGGGAAAGACTATTGGAAAGATAAATGATACAAATATTCTTTCAAAATTCTGGAAACAATGATTTGAATGTTTTATGAAAATGAGGGTCTGAATTCAAAACGTCATGATAAGTCGGAGGGACCGCGTTTGGCTTTCCTTCCGTTTTTGAAACTTTGTCTTTCTTTTTTGATTTTTTGATAATCACTTGAGGTTGATGTTCATCGTCACTTGAACTACCCGAAGTTTCACTATCAGATTCCACAACAATCACAGGTTTCTTTTTTGATTTTTTAGCATATTTTTTGTCGATGATTTCTGGTTCTGATTTTTTTTTCGAATTTTTCAGGAATTTCAGGTTCTTTTATCGATGATTTTATTTTATTTTGAGCAGCCTCCAACACTTTTTTGTTTTCTAATTCTTTAGCAAGTTTGATATCCTTTTTGGCTTCAGAATTCTTTCTTCTTGTTTTCATAGCTTTTAATCGAGCAACTTTTAATCGTTCTAAAGTAGCCTCATCAGTAATTTTTTCACCTTTCTTAAAACCCATATTAGAATACACAAGAAAATAATTTTCTAATCATTACTTATCATTTCTATTAATTTTTAATGACTTTGATTTAAATTCTAACTTTAACTCTAACTTTAACTTTTACTCTAACTCTTACTCTTACTCTAACTCTAACTCTAACTCTTACTCTAACTCTAACTCTAACTCTTACTCTTACTTTAACTCTAACTGGAAAATAAAATCAGTTTAATGTATAATGTTTGAAATAAATACGTGTGATGTCTTTCAATTTGGGACAATTATCGTTGCTTTGATTCATGCTATAGGGTATAATATGAGACGGTCTCGATGTAAACAATTAGATTGTCTTTGTATAAAGTGCGAAAGAGATATCATGAATTCAAAAGAATTAAGTATTGATAAAAATGTGTTTGAATCTGCTTAAAGATTATAAGTTCTATATTATAACAATGAGTGAAATTAATTCACATTCTCCTAAGTATATGAAGGTTACTTCTAAGAATGGTAAGGTGTATTATAAAAAGCCTTTAGATATGAATAGAAGAGACAAAGGGAAATATTATGAAGCCAACAAACCATTGTTACAAAAGAATCTAACCTTAGACCGAATTTTGTTAAATAAAAATGTCGGTGTTTCAACGATGGAAAAGCATGGTATTGATAAAGTAAAAGTTGTTGAAATATTCTCCAATAAAATCAAAAAAAAATCCTGAAGACTTTGAAAAATATATGGAAATTCAAAACAAATTTTTGGAAAGATTAAATGTAACAAAAACCACCTAAAGAATACGTTACAATTCAGTAATAAGAAATATATCATATAATAATAATGCCTCCGAAAAAGTCTAATGATAAAGACAAAAAAGATGATAAAGGCAAAGCTCCATTGACCAAAGCAAAGAAAACCAATCTTAAAAAAGTTAAAAACCATAGGGTTGGAATTTTAGGGGCATCAAGTTCGAGACAATTTACAAAGGAACAATGGATTAAGATAAATCAGATTGAAAAGAAAAAAATAGATAAAGAATTTACCAAAGAAAATAAACAACAAAAATTACAATCAGAAATGAAAAATTTTGAAAAAGAAAATGAAGATTTATTAGTTCTTAGTGATTTGCTTTCTCGGCAAGAATATGAAGAACTATTTACGGACAAAGACGTGACAAAGGATTTTGTCGATAAAGGTGGAAATTCCGGAGTATCTATGAAAATAAAATTTAATAGATTTCTTAGTAATCCTTTGGATTATTGGATGAATTTAATTAATAAAAAAATTGACCAAGCTTCGGAAGATGTAAAACATTTTCAGTTTGGTGTAAACTTTCAAGATGGTTCTTCGGAATTTTTAAGTGCAAAAGATGAAATCAAATTTTACAAAAAATTAGAAGGAATGATTCAGTCCGGAGATGATAGAGGGGCTGTGAATTTCATCACAATTTCTTTATTAAATTTCAAAAAAATTAATGGAAAGGGCCAACCATTGTCGGTGCCAAAATCTGTGGAGGAATTAAAAAAGAAGAAGAGTTGCATTACCGTCAAGGATGAACAATGTTTTGCTAAATCTTGCATAATTATGAATTACAAAGATAAAAAAGACAATGAAGAAATAACATACAAAGTCTACAATCATATTTGCAACAATCATAGAAATCGTTTAACAAAAGAAGGAATCGATTTGATGAGAGAATTAGGATTTGATTCACAAGACGGTATAGGATTTGATGACATTCATGTATTTGAAGAGAAATTCGATAAAAATATCACAATTCATGGAATGACTGATTTGGGTTGTACAATAATGTATCCGCCAAGTAAAGAAGGTTTGCCCAACAGACCGGAATGGAATTTTGTTTATTATCATTTAAATTCAAGTATTGGACACTACGAACCAATAACAAAAATCGAAGCATTTTATGGAATAGCCGACCGACCAAGGTGTTTTAAATGTAAAAGTAAATTGTGTGACTTTTCAAAAAAGGGAACCAAACCATTTATTGATTGGAAGAAAGCCATACACTGTGAAGATTGTAATATAAAATTTCCAAATCAGAAATGTTATGATTTACACAAAAATGGGACAGCTTGTCAACATTTCCATAGGTGCAAAGGTGAGTGTAAAAAGGTTTACGATATAAGAAAAGAACAAAAACACATTTGTGGACATGAATTTTGTCCAAATTGTAAATTATATTGTGACATGAGAGAGCATCAATGTTACATTACACCAAAGAAACCAAAAGATGTTGTTGATGAAAGTAAAATAGGATTTTTTGATTTTGAAGCATACAATGAAACAAAGCACGAAGTGAATCTGAGTGTGACACAATATTCTAATGGAGAGGAATTTATTCACAACAATATTGAAGAAGCTTGCAAATTTTTATTTTCAAACAAACATAAAGGGTTTACTTTTATAGCACATAATGGTAGTAAGTATGATTATGTACTTATCATAGAATACATAATGACGACAATGAATGAAATTCCTGAAACGGTGCAAAATGGTGGTAAAATAATGTATCTAAAATATCAAAACGTGACATTAATGGACAGCTACCTACATTTAACAAATCCATTAAGTAAATTCTCAAAATATTCGATTTAAAAGGTGAGAAGAAAGGTTATTTTCCTCACAAGTTTAATACCCCTGAAAATAAAAAATATGAGGGTTTAATACCGGACAAAATGTACTATGGATACAATCAAATGAAAGGTGATGCACGAGCAAAATTTTTGGATTGGTATTCGCAAATGAAAAACAAGAAATATCATTTTGTGATGGAAAAAGAAATATTAGATTATTGTCAAAGTGATGTAAGAATTTTACGATTAGGATGGATGGAATATAGAAAGAAAATTTTAGAAATTACAAATGAAGAAATTGACCCCACAGCCTATTTAACGATTGCATCATTGACACAAACAATTCATAGGTATTTGCATATGCCTACAAATAAATCTATGAAAAAATTATTAAAGGACAACAATATTGAGCATTATTTAAATGAAACCGAAGACCATACTACTATGGGTATGATAGAAAGATTCAATAGAACATTAAAATTGAAATTTAAAAAAATAGAAAAAAGTAAAGACACCGTAAACTGGATTGATTATTTGGATTCTGTTGTCAAAAATTATAATAGTACACAAAATTCTGCAAATATCGATAAATCAACTCCTGATAATATGAACCTAACAAAGACCATCAGAAATATTTTATTGAAAAGGAATAAATTGACTAAGCTTCTTGAAAAAATAGATATAAAACCGGGTGATAAAGTTAGGATTAAAATTAAAACTAAAACGTTTGATAAAGAATCTCAACGATGGTCGACAAAAATATATAAAGTAAAATCTATGAAAGGATTGAGTTATATCATCGAAGACGGTAAAGAAACTTTGGCACGTCGATATAAACCACGAGAATTATTGGAAGTCCAAGGTAACAATTCTAATAATAAGAAATCCAGTGATGAACCTACAGTTTCTGAATTAGTTTCTAAACAAAATAAAAAAGAAAGAACTCTTAGGAAAGAAGGTGTCTCATCTTCTAATCGAATATCTAAAAGGACAAGAAGTCAAAATAAAAATAATAAAGATAATGAAACGGAAATTGATTTACGATGATTTTTATCAAGTGTATTATATATATTGTTATGGTAAGAGCTAATCAAACACAGGCTCAACGAAGGCTGAATAATAATGTTTATTGTGGATATAAGGACCCCGCACCGGGGAATCGTCCACTTGGAAATAAAATTCAATGTAAAGCTCGTCATCAATTAAGGCGGTATGGAAGAATTTTAAGACCACCTCATCCTGCGGATAGACAACAAAATAGACGAAACAATTAATATATATGTAATATTATAAAATATATGCGAAAGATATTGACTGATGATATTGTCAAACAATATTGTCTAAACGAATTAGGCTTTAGAAATGCTGCATCTAATAAATCAATATTTCAAGGATATTCTAAATTAGCTTCTAACAATTATGCTATGACCGCTCCTTCTCAAAATAGTGTTGAATTCTATACTTCTATTTCTCAAAGTCCTTTGATAAATTCAGTTGATTTGATTCAAAATTTGAAAAGAAGTGATGTCAATGTTTTTGTTCCGGGAAAATATACAAGAGCGGACAATTTACAAAGGTTTGCAGATTTAAGTGAATCTGATGTAGAAACTCCAAGAAGTTATGTATCACCTGATTCAGAACATGATGACGATGTTAAATATTTAGAAAGTTTGACACCAACTCCAATAAATCAAGGAGAATCTGGACCTTCCGGAATAATTATTCCAAATCCTATGTTATTACAAGCTTCATCTCCGTTTAACACACCCCAAAATCAAGGTGAATCTGGACGAAGAACCCCTTTAGTAAGACAAGCATTATTCAATTCAGCTAAAAAAGATTCCCTTAGCCCTGCACGTTTAGATATTGATGATGACGATGATGATATTAGTGGTGTGGAAATTATAGAAGAAGAAGCAAGTCCGCAAATGTATACAAGAGGACAACGTGCAAGTAGAGCTAATCAACCATAAAAATATATATATTAATATATACACATTTATGACTCGTGCTGAATGGAACGAAACATTAAAAAAATGTGCCAAAGAATATCATTCCAAAAAAGGCACGAAACCTCGTAAAAAATATTCCAAAAAGAAAAAGTTAATTAAATCTGCAAATATTCAATCACCACAAGTGACATCACGACCTATTGCAAATTTACCAACAAATAATAACAATCGAGGACCTGCAAGATTTCCTTTTAATTTAATTGTGTGAAGTTAACTCCAACTCCAACTCCAACTCCAACTCCAACTCCAACTCCAACTCTAACTACGACTTATCTTTTTAGAATTTACTTTTATTATATTTAGAATTTACTTTTTTCTATTTCGTTATTTACATTATGTTATGATTCTCATTTACATTTATTTTTATAGAAATATTATAAAATCTAACTCTAACTCTAACTTTAACTCTAACTTTAACTAAGATTCATATAATATTTTTATATTTTACTCGGCTACAATCGTAGATTGTTGCTATTTTTATTTTTCATAGAAATATTATAAAATCTAACTCTAACTCTAACTCTAACTTTAACTCTGACTCTGACTTTGACTTATTTTGTAATGATTTATTTTTATTATTTTTTATTCTTCAGAATTTACTACAAATTTACTATTATTTTCTAAAGATTAGTTATAATTCTAACTCTAACCCTAACTCTAACTCTAACTCTGACCAGTACTCAGTAGTATACTACTGATAGGGTTTTTGGGCTGGGGTAGGGTTTTTTGGGACAGGGTTTGGCGGGGGCTATACTCAGTAGTATACTACTGAAACTATCACTTTAGCCGAAGTAGAACAATTAAATGAAGAACAACTAGATAACGAAGCATTGGAAAGGTTTGCTCAAACGTATTGTGAGCATATGTCACCATACAACTTGGCATTGGAAGTGGGCCATTGTTGGGAGTGTGCTCGGATGTTATGCTCGACTTGTGCTTCATACAACTTTAACAACACTAAAGGTTTCACCAAAGTATTCAACATCCCGAACTTCAACGACAAGAATATGATAGTTTGTGTTGCATGCGCGGGGTACCTAAAGGGAAAGTTAGAGCGTGGGATGGTGCACGAAATAGTGCCCCCACGTGAGCCTTGGAAATAGTGCAAGATGCGAATAGGAGACAAGTACACAAATACACCAATTGTAATAAAAGAATATTTTTTTTGTATACATAGTATTCTATTTGCTTACTCTATTTGCTAGTATTGCTATTGAGTAGTAGTATTGCTATACATTTCTTAAAAGACTCTTTTATTTTCAAAAGACTTTTTTATAATAAGTGAATGTATATATCAAAAATGTTTTTTGTAACGAAAATTTTCCACTTAAAGAGTAAGACTTCATAAGGTAGAACAAATCACAATGACTACTACTTTCAATGATCTTCCTCTTGACATTCAAGAAAAGATTTATTATATGAAAGAGCAACTTGAAATGGAGGAATTTTTAAAAAAGATGAAAGAAAGTAGAATGGAAGAGATAAAAGTGTTTTCCACACAAATGAAGTCTTCTTCTATTTTTATTTCTCAATATGATAATCTTATGAGCAATCCCGAAACTAAAGAAATTAAATGTGAATGTTGTTATTGTGTTGAAGACATTTCCGAATACTATGATGAAGATGGTGAGTTTGATTATTGTGAAACTTTAAATGATATAGAGTGGGGTGAATGTTTAGGTTGTGGAATCATTCTTTGTAGCAAATGTAAAAAAGAAAATACATATTGTGAAGAATGTTTTGAAGAGGAAGATTGAAATAACTTAAGAACAATTTATAATATATATATGTAATAATATACATCATTTATATAATTTATTTAAGAACTTATTTAAATTTATCTTAGAAAATATTTAAATCTTATTTTGTTACACATTTATTTACGTAATTTATTTATCATTTATTACGTAATTATTTATTGTATATTTATTGTATATTTCCTTGTCATTTTACTTGTCATTTTCTTGTCATTTTACTTGTCATTTTTCTTGTCATTTACTTGTCATTTTTCTTGTCATTTTCCCTTGTCATTTCCTTGTATGACTTATGACATATATGACATAGGGTAATGACATATGTCATAGGGTTTTCATAGGGTTTTTATAGTGATAAAAAAGCGTACCCTATAGTCGGTTCCTTACTACTGAGAAGTCCGGCGGTGAATTCGCGGGGGTTGTGGAAACTGCCAACCACGCCGCGGTTGCGCCGGCTGACTTGACCGGCTACGGCACCGACGACTAAGAGGATTTTGCAGACGGCAGCTTCGCCGTCAAGCCGCGGGCTCCGGCCATCTCGGCCAATCATGCGTCAGAGCCCGCTGCCCACGTGCCTGAGTCTGGTGGTGCTTCCCGCACCTACGGATGTGGCAAGCCGCCATGGGGCTTCCCCGCACACGCGGGCCCGTGGGGGTCTCCTTACTTTGTCTCCCTCATTCTTTTCATCTCGATCATGGGTGTGGGGGCAGCCGCCTACACGGCGGCCAATGACATCGACTCTGTGCAGGTATCGGGTCGGGCTGCACCGCAGCCTGTGCTGTGCAGGGGGGATTTATGCATCTACCCTGGTATATCCGAGCTGGACCCCGTCACTCTGGATGCAGTACTGCACTCCCTGGGTGCTGCGACGGTGGTTCACCGCGACCGCCTGACCCACTGGAGAGCAGTGCTGCAGGCTACTACCGTGGACATTGTGGTGGCGGTGCCCCTCTGGACTTTGACCCCGAGTAGCTTTCCTTCTGGCTCTGGCAGTGCACCACTCTGGTGGTGTACTGAGATGTGCTTTGACCTCAACATGGTCTTCAATTTGGTTTATGCTTTACTTTGACATCTACAATCTTCAATCTGGTTTGCTGCCACAGTGCTTTTCAGTAGTTTAGCAGTAGTAAGGAACCGACTATAGAATATAGGTCCACTTCCCGATAAACATTATTATGGTTTTAATCAAATGAAAAATGAAGCGCGGAAAGAACTTTTAGATTGGTATTATTGGAATGAAAAATTCACTTTTGATATGCAAAAAGAAATTTTAGAATTTTGTCAAAGTGATGTTAGAATTTTACGATTAGGATGGATGGAATATAGAAAAATTATTTTACAAATTACTAATAAAAAAATAGACCCCACAAGTTATTTGACTATTGCATCTTTAACTCAAACAATTCATAGGTATATACATATGCCTGAAAATTCAATAGCAATATTGAGTAATATTACAAAAGGAAAACAACAATCAAAAATAGGAGACAAATGGTTAGAATATATAAAGCATACAAATAAGATAGAAAATCTAATAAAAGAATACAAAATTCCTAATTTCTATTTTGGAAATAATGCAAGACATAAATATGTAGATGGTTATGACCCTGCAACAAATACAATTTATGAATTTTTAGGAGATTATTATCACGGAAATCCTGAAGTGTACAAAAACAAAATGTTTAGAAAGAATTACAACTTTAATAAAACATTTTTTCAATTGAATGAAGAAACAAATAAACGGCTTGAAAAATTAAAAGAATTAGGATACAATGTCGTATACATTTGGGAAAATGAGTTTAATGATTTACGAAAGCACGATAAAAATGTTATTGATTTTTTAAATACATATAATGTACCAACATTTTAGAGATGCATTATTTGGTGGTAGAACAGATCCTAAAAAATTATACCATAAATGTAAGGAAGGGGAAATAATTAGGTATGTAGATTTTACAAGTTTGTATCCTTGGGTTTTAAAATATTGTTTATTTCCATTTGGACATCCTTCAAAAATATATAATGAAATCGACTTATTAGGTATAAGAAATATAGAACAATTTTTTGGGGTTATAAAGTGTACCATTATTCCTCCAAATGATTTGGAAATGGCTGTGTTACCATTAAGGACCCGGGGACAGTCCAAGATGGAAAAGCTTACATTTCCATTGACAAAAATGACTGGAACTTGGTGCACTGAAGAAGTAAAATTAGCTTTGAAAAAAGGTTATGTGATAGAAAAAATTCATCAAGTTGTACACTGGGAAAATACATCTTATAAAATATTTGAAAGTTTTATCAATACTTTTTTAAAAATAAAACAAGAGGCAAACGATTATCCTGAGTGGGTACAAAATGACGAAGATAAAAATTTGTATATAAAAAAATATTTTGAGAAAGAAGGAATATTGTTAAACAAAGAAAATATATTTAAAAATAATGGAATGAGAACCATAGCCAAACTTTTTCTTAATAATTTGTGGGGAAGATATTGCTTGAAACCTAACAAAAGACAAAATAAATATTGCAACAATGCTGAGGTATATGACATTTTATCAGATTCTAGAAATGATAATGTTGTTATTCAACCTATTCCACAAATAAATGATGATGTGAAATATCATATAGGATTTAATATATTAGATGAATGTGCAGAAACTAATTAGTGTGAATGAAGTTATTGATGTTTTTACTACCGCTTATGCACAAATTAAATTATACAATTTAATGGATGATATAGGGTTTGAAAATGTATTATATCACGATACGGACTCAGTGATTTATGTTGAAAACAAAACAAATATGTATATTTACAACGAACAATTAGGAGATTATTTAGGCGAATTGACTGACGAATTGTATGATGATGAGAAGAAAATATATAAAAAATGCATTGAGTATATAGCCACAGCACCAAAATCATATTCATTATTATTTGATGATGGAACAACAATGACTAAAGTGAAAGGATTTTCATTAAATTTTCAAAATTCACAAAGTCTAAATCATAATGAAATAACAAATATGATGTTAAATGAACAAAGCAAAGTAATTGAAATAAAATATGATGTTTTAAGAAAGCCTAAAAAATCATCACTTACCGATAAACAATATGCAGCTCTTGGAATTGAAACAAGAAGTGAAACAAAATCATTTTCTTTTAATTATGATAAAGGTTTTATTCAGTTGGAAACATTTAATATAATACCTTGGGGACACAAAGATATTGTTAGTGACAATAAATAAGGTTTATTATATTAAACAATGAGTAAATCAATTTCTGAAAAAGAAATACAAAAGTTTTATTTAGATCCTGAAATAGGATTGAGTGGTGTATCATCATTTACAACTAAATTAAAATCTCGTGGGTATAAAGTTACCGAAAAGCAAGTCAAAGAAGCTATTGAAGCCACTGAGCTTAATCAAACATTTTCTCAAAAAAAGAAATTGAATAGAAAAGAATTGTTTCCTATTTATGGTAAAGACCCAAATAAAAATTATATTCAAGCTGATTTAGCATTTAAACCAAATGTTAAAAGACAAAATAGAGGATTTTCTGTAATTTTAACGGCTATTAATGTTAACACAAGAACGGCTTATGCATATGCACTCAAATCAAAAATGGTCAAAGATAAAAATAATAAAAACATTGAAAGTGCTGAGGGAATTATACCGGTTTTTAAAAAATTAATAAAAGATTCAAAAATGAATGTATTGACAACTGATGATGGATCAGAATTTACGAACAAAGCTATGAAAAAGTTATTAAAAGACAATGATATTGAACACTATTTAAATGAGCCTGATGACCATTCAACTATGGGTATGATTGAAAGATTCAATAAAACATTGAAAATAAAATTAGAAGCGAACTCTGCAAGTAAAGATAGCGTAAATTGGGTTGATTATTTAGACTCTATTGTTAAAAATTATAATAGCACACAAAATGTTGGAAATATTAATAGGTCCGCGCCTGATAATATGTCATATACCAAAATAATTAGAAATATTTTATTAAAAAGAAATAAATTGACCGAACTTCTTGAAAAAGTAGGTATAAAACCTGGAGATAAAGTAAGAATTAAAATTAAAACTAAAACATTTGATAAAGAGTCTCAAAAATGGTCTACAAAAATATATAAAGTAAAATCAATAAAAGGATTAAATTATGTTATTGAGGATGGTAATGAGACTTTAGCTAGACGATATAAACCAAGAGAATTATTAGAAGTCAAAGGAAATGCTTCTAACAAAAAGACTAATGAACCCACGGTAAAAGAATTAGTAGTTAAACAAAATAAAAAAGAAAGAACTTTGAAGAAAGAAGGAGTTTCATCTTCCAATAGAATTTCTAAAAGAACACGAAGTCAAAATAAAAATGATAAAGATAATGAAACAGAAATTGATTTACGATAATTTTTTTAAATTAGATTATATATATATAATTATGGTAAGAGCAAATCAAACACAAGCTCAACGAAGACTTAATAATAGAATTTATTGTGGGTACAAGGACCCTGCACCATCAGGTCGTCCGCTTGGAAATCAAATTCAATGCAAAGCTAGTGGTCAATTAAGACGTTTTGGAAGAATTTTAAGAGCACCTCATCCAGCCGATAGGCAACAAAATAGACGAAGACGATAATTTTATATAATATATATAATATATATAATATGAGAAAGATTTTGACTGATGATATTGTTAAACAATATTGTTTAAATGAATCAGGGTTTAAAAATGCTGCATCAAATAAATCAATTTTTAAAG
>LGRX02032727.1:0-38384 GCA_001247695.2 Cymbomonas tetramitiformis
CATCTTCCTTTGCCCCTCGCTCGCATGGCTTGACCGCTCGTTCCGTATCTGCGACGTCGCATTTTCTCCGCGACCCTGCCCAAACGTGCTGCAGCGTACCGCCTCCCCTCAGGCTTATCTAGAGATGGGAATCACAACGAGATCCAAGAAATCCCTCACGAGGGACAGCGACATCGACGCCTCTCTGAGGTTGATCGACGGGGTACGGAACACGCCGACGGCAGCTACGCCTTCCGTTCCTACCCCCAACCCTGCATCGAACGAAGACGCGGACGTGGCCGTCAGACGTTACCTGCAGGAGCAGTCCAAGCTCGTCGACGAGATCTACAAAGCGCGTCTCCATCGGGCTTGGGCCAAGAGTATCCGTGAGGATATTCTTGGTGACAAGAAGCATCATTTTCGCGGTACGGACGACGCTGGCCTTCTGTCCGACCTGGTGGTGCAGCTGCGTACGGAGTTTCAGTCGGCTGGTCTGGAGCTGCGTGCCTTTGACCTCGACGACCCTCTGGCACCCGTGGTCAACAGGGTGAATGGGCTTCTCTACGACGTTCTTGCCCTGGTGATTGAGAAGCACAGCAACGCGTTCGTCTGGCTGACTGGTACCGACTCTTCGACTGACCGAGATGGACGGCGAGCTCTCATTGACGTTATCAAGGGCTGTGTGCCGGTGGCACTACGGGAGACAGTCCCAGCACGGCCAGCAGGAGGAGCACGCCGCGTTGCGTTATCCCGCAAACGTTGACCCGCAGCCGGTCTTGGCTAAGGAGCAACGTTTGGTGCGGGATAACCGAGCTTCCGACTGGACACCGACCGAGGCCACGAGGAAGTTATCCCTCTACACCCGACTCGACCCCGTGTTTTACGCTGCGGTGAAGGTCCGCTATCCCATGGCCGCTGACTTGACTCAGGTGTCACTGGTTTCGCTCCGCTCCGTGGTTGTGGAAATTTACCAGGCTTGGGCACAGACGGGCGGTGGGAAGGCGGCTTCTGGCGCGGACGGCATCTCCGCGCACCTTTCCAGCAGCGAGTACGACGCCCTTCTTCAAAAGATCACGGAGCTCAAGGAGCTCGTGCAGCGGCAACACGGTGAGGCCGCTCCGGTTGTGCGTCAACAGCGGGAGCGGGTGCAGCAGCGGCAGCAGCAGCAGCGCGGACAGCAGCCGCGAGGATTCCGCGTGGGGACCCACAAGGCCCCACCGGTGGGATTCGACCGCGACGATCAGCGGGCGAAGCCGTTCTGCGGTAGGTGCAAGAAGGCGGGCAAAGGTGAGAGCTATCACTTTTACCGCGACTGCCCGTTGGGCGGGCGCCAACACCCGCCCACCTCTGCTGCAGCGTTTTGTGTTCCCATCGACGAGGAGGACGCAGAGGGGGTGCACGCACTCGCCATGTGCGCGTTATTCCAGCAGGCAGCAGATGATGGAGCGGAGTCCTTCGCACGTGCGGCAGCCGCGTACGGGCCGCCCGCGGTGCTTTGTGCGGGAGCGGTGGGCGGCATCGACGTGTCCGCCTACGGCTTCACCGTGGAGCAGCAGCCGGCTTCCGAGGGAGATGACATTCTCCGCCGGCTCGACGATCTTGCCGCGGAGGTTCACTCCGCGGCCAACCCGCAGATACATTACACTCACGCGTCTTTCCCGCCTACTGCCGGCATCGGGCAGGAGGCTTCGGATCTGGTGTGCAGACCCGCCGCAGCGGTGGCCACACCGGAGGAGCAGGTTCCGGCAGGTGGTGCGGCGGCATCGACATCCGCCGTGCCGGCCCCTGCTATGCCTGTCTCGCAGGGAAAGGATGTGAAGCCCGCGCCACTTCAATCGGCGCGGGTGACCACCACAGCGGACGCGGACGGTGAGTTCGCTGGGTTCGTTCAGACCGTGAACCACGCCGCCATCGGACAGGTTGATCTCACGGGTTACGACACGGACGATTACGAGGACCTCGCCGACGGCAGCTTCGTCGTGAAGCCTCGGGCTTCGACAATCTCGGCAAATCACTCGTCGACGCCCGCAGCCCGAGCACCTCACTCTGGTGGTGCTCTGGGAGATTGGCATGACGGTGCTCCCCGCAGCCACGGCTGTGGAAAGCCTCCGTGGGGCTTCCCCGCCCACGCGGGCTTATGGGCGATGCCGTTTCTACTTTCCTTCATTCTCTTGATTTCTGTCATGGGAGTGGGGGCTGCCACCTATACGGTGGCCAACAATGACATCGACCCTGTGCAGGTATCGGGTCGGGCTGCGCCGCAGCCTGTGCTGTGCAGGGGAGAGGAGGCACCGCTTGTTACGGTGCCGTGTGCTGTTCCGCCTCGTCTCCACCGGCGGGTACAGAGGCGGCAGGGCCTCTATATGGCTCCGGTGCCATGGCATCCCGGGCCGCCGCCGCCTGCCGTGTTATTTCAAGGTAAGGTTTGCGCGGAGTCCAAAAATGCAAAAACTTTTCAAAATCTAGATTTTGAGATACGAGCGATTTAAGGTTGCGCTTAAGTATGGTTAAGTATGGGGGGTGACCGAGCGGTATCGACCATAACTTTTCACTAACGTGGTCAATTTGATACCTGAAGTGCGCAGTATGTACAGGGTGCTCTGGGTAACCCATTTATCAAATAAAAGATTTTTGAAAAGTTTTTGCATTTTTGGACTCCGCGCAAACCTTACCTTGATTTGAGGACGGTCCTCCGCTGTCGCCGGCGTCGTCTTCAGATGACGAGGCCCCACCTTCGGGCAGTACTTTGCAGCACCCCTGTGCGGTGCAGCCTCCCTCGATCAACGAATCAGCAACACCGACTCCGTCAAATTCTCTGGCGAATGATTTTCCAGAGACCGACGCCTTGCACTTTGGCCGCCCCGTATTGCTCCGCCGTGCTACTGCGGGCCACTACGGTGCTCATTGTGGTGACGGTGCTCCTCTGGCCTTTGACCCCGAGTAGTTATGTTTCTGGTTCTGGCAGTACACCACTAGTCTGGTGGTGTGCTGAGATCTACTTTGACCTCAACACGGTCTTCAATTTGGTTTATGATTTTACTTTGACACCTTCGAAATCTTCAATATGACTTACTGGCACAGAGCTTTTCAGTAGTTTAGCAGGACTTGCATTGCCTGTATGCTTTTCTCTTGTGCTGGTTAGAGGGATTCCAATTTGTGTGTCAGAATTGCGCAGTTGGATTAGCAGTTAGGACTTGTCAACCTGGCTTCTGCCCTAGAGATTTACATTCTGACTCTCCTAGCCAGTCACCACCCACAGTGCTGGGGTGGTGTGCTGGAATCTGTATAGGCAGCCCTGACTGGCCCCTATGACAGACCCCTAGGACCAACACTGGACTGCTGACTGATCTATAGGTTCGTGCTGTGACACACGCTGTGTCACAGGTAGGCTAGTTTCCGAGACCGTTGCGAGACCGTTCCGGGTATATCTAGCTTAGGGTTTATTTATCTTGAGAGAGTTTATCCACACAGTTCGGGACCCTCTGATATCTAGTGAACTAGGATATTCCGGTACATTTTCCTCGTAAAAATCCGGATTTTCTTTATCGACATTACGCACTTAATGGGATTAAATCCCAATGTAAATCCGACACTATCAGGATTATAAAAGCAAGCGCGCGCTCCGAGAAATGTTATGGGGTATCGTTGGAAAGGTCTTTCCAAGCCCTAATAGATGATGTAGCTAAACATTTCTCGCTTGTAGCGCTGCGTTTTTTATTCACATTTGAAGGATGTTTTCGGGGTATTAAATCCCACATGCTACCACTTTCAAAAGGAAATTGAACCAGTATTGATATGACTACTTTCCACGTGCATGCCACCATGTCTTGTTTAATTGGGCATTTAATTTCCACGTCTAAAGAATAGTGCCGTATAGGCGCCACACGGCCCTTGTAACGTGACCCAAAGCTGTCTTGGAGAGTTCGGAGAGATGAACAAAATCTTCTGCCACGTCTGCTCCACATCGTTCATCATACGATACGCTGCAAATTCGCTTCGCCCGTCAGATAGCCGCGTTTCGGACGGTGAGTAGCGCAAGTCTTCGTCGAGGCCTTCACTTACCATCGCACGAACGACATTGTCGCTCAGATATTTAATCCGACCGATCGGTATGTTTCTCGTGGACAAATTATCATTTTAAGTGCATTCAGGGTGTATGTGTTGAACGGAGGAATTAATTCGCGAAAATTCCTTTCAATAAAATCGCCACACAGAATCAGACCCCATCCCCACCCCATAATCTATGACGATGACGAAGTGCCCGCGACAAACCGAATGCGGGATGGTGACCATTTTGGGCGGCGCGGGCAGTCCGCTCGTGCGCCAGTGCTGCGCCAGTGGTTTTTAATACAGAATAATGTCGTTCTGTGCAGTTTATGTCGTTTTGTACAGTGCTTAACAGTGGTGGCCCCACGTCTACACAAGTCAAGCAAGAAACCCAAAGTTCATTATCACGCATATCACACGCACAGCACGCACAAGCATTTTCAAGCATTCAAGACATATCATATTTTGTATTCAAATTTACTTTA
Organism: Cymbomonas tetramitiformis; assembly: GCA_001247695.2. NCBI lineage: Eukaryota > Viridiplantae > Chlorophyta > Pyramimonadophyceae > Pyramimonadales > Pyramimonadaceae > Cymbomonas > Cymbomonas tetramitiformis. Next base: position 4,512 of record LGRX02032727.1, read on the forward strand.
TATCATATGTCTATCTCGGCATGTGCCATCCAGCGGTTGTGCATGCCGAGCATACAGCGATCTAAAGCCCATCTTGGCTTACAGCATCTTGCAACGCGAGCTCTAGGGAGTCGCTCTCGCTCGTTGCATTCCCCCCTGCTGTCTTCGTCGCTTTTCTATCTTCGTAGAGTGACTCTACTAAGACGGAACAGTGAGGTTTCATGTCATTCCCAGCGAATAGGTCTAGGCCTTTGCGCGTGTACCTCACGCACACATGCCAACTTAGGTCTTTCGCTGACGGAATAATGTAAACTGTTTTCTTCTTTTGTTGTTGTCCCCACCAAAGCCTCCGCAATGGATAGCTGCGGTCAGCGAGCCAGTGCTTTGGCAAAAGAAATGCGCAGAAGTCCCTGCACTCAGCTGCGTAGAAAATGAATGCAGCGTCGCTCATTCCACTCGAGGGTGGTGCGCAGATGTAGTTCGCATTTAAAAGACCCCCCCAGTCTTTCGGGTCGAAGATGTCCTTGGCTTGCCACCCCTTTATTGACTTTGCCATAGCTTGGTGGTCCACCGACATAAGAGTACACTTTTCTTGAAAATCTGTCTGTAGGATATTTTTCACGTGTCCCATAATTCCAGAACCCGCTGCAAATAAGTCAACTATCACCCTACTTTTAATCTTCTTCAAGTCTTTGAAGTTCGTGACATTGAACTTGGTGAGCAGTTGGCGAACGTGTTCCGCTTCCACAACTGCTCTGCTCAGTCGCCCTCTGTCTTCGAAAACGTCATTAAAAATAGACTCTGTCCAATTTGTCTCGATGGAAACATCGGGCAAGTACGTCTCTTGCAGACGCAAATGAAAGCTACTTGCACTCCTCATGTACGTATTGCGATCTGGGATGCGAGCGCGTTGTTTCGCTCGCATCTGAGATTGCTCAGAACGACACACGGTGCATAAACCTCGGTCAAATGTACTTTCATCGTGGGTGCACTGTCTTTTCGGCATATTTGTTCGTTGATACGTCGATTTATTCTGTCCGAAATTCAGAACCTTTCGAGTGCGTGGCTGGAAAAAAACATTAGCCACCACTGTTAAGCACTGTACAAAACGACATAAACTGTACAGAACGACAATGTTTTGTATTATTCGCCACAGTCTCGGTTCGGCATATGCGATGCTCATTGTCACGCGGACAGCATTCGGAGTGGACCCCCCGGACTTGACACCGCGACCCCCGTATGTTTTAAAGAAATAAAAATTCGCGATATTGTGAATTTACAGGAACAATAATTGTAATAAAATTGATTTCAAATTAAAGACAGATTGCCTGATTTCAACTGCCAGGTCATGCCAATCGCGGCGTGAGCATTGGTTCGGAAAATGCTTTTCATGCAAAATATTCCATCATAATTGCATGCGTGGATACTGACGTGGCATACGTTTCGGCCCAGGTTCTTGAAACTTTGAGGAGTTCTGCGTGGGATTGAATGTCACATTTGTCGCGGAAAATGTGGGATTTGAATCCGGGCGATCCAAATCCGGTTGAGCGCGCCCGAGAGCGGACCGCTTTTCTTTTGGGGGGGAGAGAGCGCGCCGCGAGTGGCAGATGGCAGCCACCGCGAGTGCGCCAGGCGCACCGCCATGAGGCAGCAGCTCTCGCTGTGCTGTCTCGGGCTGCGTGACGCGCCGCTGCCCCGCCAGGCACACCAGACGCATGGTGCCTGGGGGCAGCGCGCAGCGTGTGCACCGCGTCCAGGCGCATCGGGCCTCCTTGCAGAGGTTGATGCGCGCGCCTGGGAGCAGCACACCGCGCACGCATGCCCCGCCGCCGAGCGCGGAGCGCGGCACCCACACTCGGGGTGCTGATGAGGCCGGCGAGCCCCAAGCTCCGGGCGAGTGCACTTGTCTCGACGGGACGCATCGCCACGCGCGTGCAAGGAGGCCCACCCTTGCATGCGTGTCGCCACGAGGTGAGCACACCGAGGTGCTCACCCGCGCCCTCCCCTTAGGGCCACCGAGAGTGAAGCGTCCGGGAGCGGACCGCTTTTCTTTTGGGGGGGAGAGAGCGCGCCGCGAGTGGCAGATGGCAGCCACCGCGAGCGCGCCAGGCGACAGGTGAGAACCTGGATAATCCATCCAACCGAGCAGTGGCTCTAGCCTCGGCACAGCCATGCAACAGGTGGAAATCTGTATAATCCATTTCATGAGAGCATTGGCTCTAGACCTGGCATGACCGGGCGGCAGTTGGAGATCTGGATAAAAGCTCTGCGCATCCCGAGGAGGCGGTGAGGGTTTAAAACCTTTCCTCCGGGCCGGCATCCCGAGAACTGCCGGGTAATTAGCAAACCTATTGTCATCACCTGTAGTGTGCCGTGTTGGAAGGTTTGAAACCTTGAGCGTAGTAATGGATGTGAGATCTCGAGCCTTGGGGGAGCCTGGTAGTGCAGACGGCAGACCGGTGAGAGACCGACCCTTGTGCTTAAGAGGCTGAACTCCTTACTGCGGTGTGTGTCATGGGAAGTGTAATGTCATCCCAGACAACAGGCGGCTGAGACCTGTATAATCATCCTGAGCAACAGTAGAAGATCTGTATAAAAACTTTACCGGTCCGACGTGGTCAGCGTGGACGTGACCTTCCCTAAGGGGGGTGGGGGGGGGAGTTGTGCTAGGAGGCAAGCACAAGAGCAAAGAAAAACGGCTAAGTACAAAAAGCAACTACAACTATAAAAGTACTCAGTACGGAGTACAGTAGGACCGATCAGAATGATGTTGATGTGAGGTGCCTAGCCTGTTGTACGGAGTACTCAGTACAGTTGAGTTATGGAAAGAGTTCATGAGCCTTGCAAATGCATAAGAACTCTAAGTGTAACCAGTTTCGGGGATGAGAACTGAACTGAAAAGTGTAACGTAATAAGTGTACAAAACCGTAACCGCTGTATATGTGTAATGAAAGCATACATTGAAAGCATACTTGAAACGAATAACGAAACCGTATTCCGGATAGTGGACCGTCGTAGTATCGAATGCATACCTCGTGCGGTCGTTTAATAGTTAGTAATAGTTAAGCCCGAAAGTGTAAAGAAGAGAAGAAACTGGAGTGGTAGCTCCTACAGGGGAACGCCGGTAAAGTCCGAAACGCCGTTAGAATAACGAATTTCCCGCTTGCAAAGGGTCTGCCGATCTGTGATTTTGTCGAGCGAACAAGGAGCGCGAATAAACTTGAATAAAAGATGTAAATTCAAAAGAAACTGAACGGAACATCAAGGCTTCATTGCGTAGTGTTGAAGACGGAAAGAAGTGGCGAAGCGGGCATTTTAACCGTCCGGAATATGCCTCGACGAAGTTGGAGTCGAAAGAAGTCAATCAAGGCCACGGCGTAAATGGAGCGTGAAGTCTTGGCAAAAATGTTGACGAGTGTTTTCGAAAGAACTGTGGAATAACAAGCAATCTATAATATGTCATAGGGATAAGTCTACATCGGGGGCCGACATTTGATTTTAATCCACATCGGGGGCCGACATCTCATTTTTAATCTACATTAGCGCATACTATTTATCCACATCGGGGGTGACACTTTGCTTAATCCACATCGGGGCGTACATTCATTTGTCTGACATCGGGGGCCGACATTTGATTTTAATCTACATCGGGGGCAGACAGGCCTAAACGTTGCACGTCGGGTGTAGACGCGTCCTTTTAATCCACATCGGGAGTACACATGCCATAGCATGCGTAGACACACGCGACGATGTAATGTAAACGAAACATAATTACGCAAATCCAACCGGTAGATATGTAACTCATATTACGATGAACATAAATTATCTACCGGTTGGATTTGCAAAATATTGTTTTTTGTGCCTCAAACGATGAAAGACTGTCTTGTTTGGCGAAATAAACCAGTTTTCACTGCTAGACGCTCGAAAAAACATTGTTTCGCAAATTCAACCGGTGGATATGTTCATCGCAATATGATTACATATCTACCGGTTGGATTTACATAATTATGTTCCGTTTACATTTTTATCCTTACGTTGAATGGAAATGCATGCCCCCGATGTGGATTAAAATGACATGTCTGCCCCCGATGTAGATTAAAATGACATGTCGGCCCCTGATGTAGATTGAATTCAAATGTCGCTCCCCCTGATGTGGATTAAATGACATGTCTGCCTCGATGTGGATTAAATGAAGTGTCTCGCTGATGTGGATCAAATGAAGTGCCGCCCCCTGATGTAGATTAAAATGAGATGTCGGCCCCCGATGTGGATTAAAATCAAATGTCGGCCCCGATGTAGACTTATCCCTATATTACAATATTACAGTAGAGCACGAAGCAAAATGTATTCAACCGAGCTTAACAGGCTCTCGAAGTGTAGTCGAAAGACGTAAAGTTCAAGGGGTCGCTCCACTAGAAAGTTGTTTTTATATATTTCCAAGAGAAAATCTTGTGACAGTTGTATAATTTCTGCCGTGACGTTCAGACCCTGAACTTTTCATCGTAAGCTAGTCGCCCGCCAACTGCCGGATCTATTGAAATCAGGAGGTGCTCACTGAGATGCTCAAGGAGTTGATGCCGGGTTACTGGTATGAGGGCCATCGCAGTATTTTGAGTATGAAGTGTGCTGAGCAGCAGGTCAGAGCAAGGGTAGCGCTCCTAAGGTGCCGGCCATGACGGAGGAAGAAGTTCAGGGGAGATGTTGCTCAGATGAGCAGAGCTCAGGTTAAGAGTGCCAGCACGTCGCAGTGGGGACTTGAGCTGGTGAAGACACTCAGTGTCACACGAGGTGAAGCGCTTAGCAATGGAGGTAAACCGGGAGACAGTTTCGCAAGTATGGGACCCGTGGGCTGACACTGGAGTCATAAACAGGGTAATGAAGGAACGCTGGGCACATCTCAACGTCATGAACAACGACTGGAATCCGCAGCTGAAGTGGTCTGAGGCGATGAAGGCGCTGCAGCCCGGCAAATGTCGCGCCTGGAAGAAGAAGTATGGTGTGTGTGACGCAGTCGTCACCTCACCTTGGTTTGCAGTGTTGGGCATTGCCGGCACTGCCACTGGTAGTGGTTGCGAGTCGCGTGGTGGCGTGCATTCACGTGCCATCACACTGCATGACAGATATGACAGAGAGCAGAGTGCAGTATTTTCGGAAACTTTGCTATGCTGGTCGGTTGCATGTGATTGGGCACCTGGAGCATGGAACCATTGGACGACGATGTATGTGGGTGTTGATCTTCAAGAACCCCCTGTTGCGAGCGAAGATGTCCCAAGGGTATTCCCAGGAATGATCTATTATTCTATATGCAATATATCTTCACATATTATCGGATCTTATATACTTTCAGAATATATTTCTGTTCACAAAAACCCAGACAGCAAGAGTTATTATTTTCTGCTGTCCAAGTCTGAGAGACCAACTCAGTGATCTCTCTTTATTCACCACCCTGAGCTCACATATTATTTTCCCTAACTGTTCGCTCAGATGGATGTCACATTCCCTTACTATTTCTCCCAATAGTCCACTGATATCAATTTCAGGCATTCAGACATCCCTCATCGTGAGGGGGTCTCAGCTACGTCGTGCCCCCTGGCACAGAAGATACTACGTGGAGGAGAAGCTAGTTACGTGGGGATGTTCACCTTCAGCATGCTGGGGAGATTTGCAGTGGATGGTGCCACTACCGAAGGAGCTGAGCAAGGGCAGGCCCTCATTTAGGTATGTGCTGCTGCCAACAGCTACAGATGGGGGAGGTTGGGAAATTGGGCTTGCATAAGAGACCACGTGCAGTGTGCAAAAACTTGAAAATTTTCATAAACGATACCTGGATATGGAGTTCAAGTGTTGCAGTGAACACGGTCAGTGTGGCACCGTGCTGGTGCTTGTTGAGTGTTATTTAGTTGCTGGTTCCACCACGTGTACGTGTTTGCGACACTTGTACAGTGGGTGTCGCACATCCCGCGGTGGATCGATGTTCAACATCGTTCACACAGTAGATGTTCAGCAATCCTCAGTGTATGCGGGCAAGCATCCCGCGGTCCATATCACGCACCCCACAGTGCATATACCGCTGCCAGTGTTATTTCGTTCATCGAATTTGGAGTATCGACAGAGCTCTTTTGCAGACAAATGACGCGGCCGTCAATTTAATCGTTTGTTGTTTGCTTTGTTTGTAGTCGGGCCCATGCTTGGCCGATAGACTTAATTCATTGAGCTTTGGGCTTTATTACCCATCACTTGGATATCGCATCGTAAATGATTCTGATTCCCAAGAGAAGTCGGACGATGGTGTGGACGACGACACCCATTATGAGCAGTTGCCGGTTCCGATGGATGCATCTAATGCAGGTGTGACCGATCCTATTACTTTTCCGACGTATCACCAGTCAACACAAGAAGTCTCACGCTTCCGGCACGGAGATACTGGGTTAGCTTTCACACAAAACGATACTGGCAATTTGTAAGTGGCGCGTGGTAGATATACCAGACGAGCATGGCTTTGACATAACGCCGATTCCGTACCCGGCCGTTTGTTACAAGGATGTTACAAGGATGCCCGGGCGCGCCTCGTCACCACAATTTCACGTTGCGTATATTATCATACGCATACCTCAATCTCAGTGCCATACAACTTCGCGTCCGTAAATCGTCATTGCAGCCTTGTATGCCCCGCCCGCGCCGGGTAAAGAGTCGCGTATGTATGCCGGTGGAATCGCCCGGTGTGTATGTAAGTCGCGGTCCGTGTAATATCGGATGCCTCTGCATGCGTTGCTCGGTGCATGCCAGTCGCTTTGTGGTAAGCCGGAGTGTAATTAAAACAGACTTAATTCATTGCGATTTTTGATTGTCTGTCTGTCAGTAAAAGCGCCGGGCATCCATTCATTCATTTTCGATTGTTTGTCCGCCATTATATTGCATTTTAATCGCGAGCCACATGTCGACTGCTTGGTTTGTTCCCGGCGTGTTGTCGATTGGTTTTGTTTCATCGTCACGAAGGCTTCGGTCAGGAAAAATCTAACGGTCTATCTAACCCGACAAGGGTGCGCGCCGGCAGTATAAGATTGACTGCGCAGTCTGGGGCTCAACAGACGATCGTATCACGATGCGAGTCTGACGGTCTCAACGACGCAACATTGATTCACGCCCGTGAGGGCGACGACTCCATCATGGACGTGGGAGGAGGACGAAACCTAAGTATCATGTAGGGCACCTCCTGCTACAACGCAAGTGAGCAACAATAATAAGAATAATATGGAGCTCTGTTGTTTTTTCTGCCACTCCTTGTATGCTCCACGATACTGCGAGTGTAGGCGGTCCTAGATTCGCGACGGTATGGGAGCACACGTATCAGAGTGAGGGCGTCAGATTGTTAATCTGTCAGGGCTTAACGAAGTGTCTAGGTGTTAATCAGTCGGTATCGTAGTGATAATGGAATCATTAAACAGGAACTCTCTCGATGCCTCCCTGGGACAAATAGTGTGCATATACGGTATTGATTCACAGAGAAAAACTCAAGTATATGAATACCGAATCCGTATTAGGTATATGTACTTCAATATAATAGTATATATGTACCTTAACAGGGCTTGTAAAATGTTATGTGCATACAAATGAAGTTCGTTGGTTACAGGTGTTTGGGTGTAACTTCGTTACCTCCAAAATGATTCTTCCGACCAGTATGTACTTAACTAGTGGGAGTGCATTGTGCATCTCCAGAGCCAAAACAGAACAGAGTACAACACCTTCCTCCATGTAAACATACATAAAAGGCAAGTACAAACTCAATGTGGAGGTAAAGATGCCCTGGTCTACTGCCAGCTATGCATCTGGAATACCTTGACTTTCCGAAAGGTTTCTACATTTACACCATGGAACACACCAGCTTGAGTAACCACTGATAATTTCTACATATGGGAAAATATTGGTTAGATCCCAATAATAAGTAGTGGGTGAAATCCAGGCAGAAGTGTTACAAGTGTAAACCAATTGGTCATGTTAAATCTAAGCGAAAAAAGGAGGTGCCCTGACGGTAGGAATCAGTACGTTCCAACCCCTTCAAAGTGTTCCCGGCACGTGGAGAGCTGGTCTCCATAACCACACACTAAGCGAAGACTTATTCCCGGTTGCATCGCTTGCAGAAGTGAGATATCTACATATAGTACAAAGGGCTCTTTTAAGTTGAAACTTGTTATTTTGCTGAAAATTTGGAGAAGCTGATTTGCTACCCTTGCTTTACCTGCCCATCACACCAGCATCGCTGGGTACATCGCAGAACCACACTAGCTTCGGGCCAAGAAACTGCCAAGACTTTTCACAGGTATAAACTGAAACTGAGCCAAGACTGCTGCTGCGACATTCAACACTGGTACACAGTGAAGAGGTAGTCACGCCTTCGTAGGACCGATAACACAAACGGGTGGTTGTGTTATTTTTCAGGGTTGATCAAACCCAATGGTGAGATCAAAAGATCCGAAGAGAAGTCCACTGAACCCTTGTAGGAGACGACGAGCCAAATCGTTTAAAATACATCAGGTGGATGGTGAGGTCCAGCCCCCGCTGGGCCACAAACTGATTGCATCGCCTGCCTTAGGTGCATGGTGAGCGCATAGTTGTGCAGCTCTGCATTCTTTAATTGCTCTTGGTATTGCGCAACCGTCTGGCGCAATTCAGCGACTTCATGTTCACGGCCAGCTTGCTCCTGGTAGGTATGGCACAATAGTCAATCGACGTGGTTGAGAAACCAAAACAGAGCAAGCACCCCCTAACTGTTCGGACGAGGAGAGCGGATCTCACAGGTGACTCACTGTTTAAAAAGGCGGTCACAAAATAGAACGTTTCGCACACAACAAGAGCGATGAGACACGTTCGCCGCGGCTAAGGCTTACTGACCACTTGCATATGCCAACATTTTAAGTCAGTCCATAGAAAAAAGGCGCCGGTGCGCGAGGCGACAGACTTGTGGTCACAGCGAGAGAAGCAAACGACCGAAAAATAATATTCCTTCAGCCTTGAGCGGGGTTTTCCAAGTTTATGCGACGAAGAATGATCTAAGAACCTTATTTCGCAGCTTCGCCGACTCCGAAGTCTCTGCTCTGCGGAGACGTACCTGTTGTCGGGTGTTTTGAATGGCCACCGCCCGTTTCAAAATGGTGTTGTCACGCACGAGCGTTTGTAGGTGACTTTTAAGTTGGGCGACGTTCTCGGCTGCGCCCTGAGCCACCCTGCGCGTAACCTCCGCTTCGAACCTCACAAGAAGGGTCGAGGCACGTCTACGCGCGTCGTCAATGTTTGTAGATCCAGACATCTCCTGCACGCACCCCAAGCCCTCAAGAAGATGAAGGCTGAGCGACTGAAAAACACCTCCCATATATGCTTCTACCTTAAGTCTGGCACTGAAGCTGCCTCACTCCCTTGAGGCCAACACCTAGCCATCACTGTGACTCAAGCGGCCTTCCTACTTCCAGGTTTTTTTGTAGCTGCTGGAATCGCTCCCCAGGGCTGCGTTCTCAATTTTTAGTGCTGCAAGTGTCTTTTCTTCCTGTGCGTCAATGCTCAACTAAATCGCTTCGAACAAGTCGACTAAGTCAACTTGGTATGAGGGCAGCTGCCTCGCTGCCTCGAGGCTTAGGCCCAACCGTCATAGTTAAACATACAAGCGTCAAGGCTAATTTCTAGGTCTTAGGTAACTGCCGGAACCGCTCCCCACGTTTGCACTGTCATATTTTTCGCTCGGTGAGGTTCGTCTCTCTCTCTCCACGCGTGAAATATTTACCACCTCGCTTTGGACAAATTCAAGCGAGGGCAGCACAGTAAGACCGCTAAACTACTGCAAGTAAAATCGCTAAAACTACTGTAGATGAAATAAGGGATCTTGTAAGCAACGGACAGACCTGGACGATGGCCTCAGTCCAAGGTGCGGTGTTATCGCCACAGGGTTCTGTTCCTGCGTTTTCAGCAGGAACGTTGTCCAATCAGGAATATTGCGTTCCGTTGACCCAGGCAGCTCAAATAAAGTGACAAGCATATCTTCCAGAAAATCGAGGACGAAACTAGCCAACTCGGATCTTGCCAGCCGTGTAAAAGCGCACCTTCGACTGGTGCGATTGGCGGGGGCTCTTCCGGCACAGCTCCTGCGCCACAAGATAAACGCAGACCCTCCAGGCGCTCGATAGCGCTTTCGATATTATTTCCTGCCGTCTCTAGCGCTTCTGCCACAGTCTGTGATGTCGCACCCCAAGCCCTGGTCAAAAAGCGAACGGACATCGCCATCGAAAACCGAGAACAGCGTTTCAGGGGGAGCACCTGTGGTTCCATTTCCGGAAATAGCGTTAAGAGATGCGCGAGTTTGGCCTGCTCTGAGGCAGGTGCGGCGGGAGAACAGCGAGCCGGCGAGCCCGCGAATCTCAGCCGCTTGCTAGAAGGTGGCGAGAAAGGGTCTTCGTCAAATAACCCCCTTTTTGTCCCGAGGCAGCCTCCGACTACGACCGCCATGTGCAATCGAGGGCAACTAAGAAAAACCCCTTCAGAGCTGACTTATCCTATAAAAACGTAGAAGACTGTACGAGAGGCCTGTAAGCATTGACGGACAGAAAGATAAGACCTGAACCGGAGGACAGTGAGCAAGAAACGCACAGCTCAAAGATGTTGTGTATATGTACTAATGGCAACAGAACTATATGATCTCAGGCAGAAATTAGGGACATGTGAAAAAGTGTGGCGCTTTCTGTCGGTGGCTGTGTACTTTTGTTGAGCTTGCAGGCCAAGGGCTGTTGTTGCCGTTGCAGTGCGGGGTTGTATTGCGGTTCTAATTGTCTTGAATTCTATTCGGCCTTGGGCTTGTGGGCCCTTGGCCATCGCACATCGCATGCCAAAACGCAAGCCTACACGTACAGTCAGCCTATAGTAGTTCCTACGCCTGCCGTTTCTGGCTTCCTGCAAAATGCTATCGCATAAGATCGTATGGCTAACATGAGCTGGAATTTAGAGATTTTTATATGTCATTGAATATGTGTCATTTCACGAAATCGGCGGTGTTGAAGTATCCGATGACGACCACTAGCGATTTGAGAAATCTACAAATCTTCTGGTGCAGCAGTCATAGTCAGCTCATCAGCAGGTGCAGCACAATATTTAACATATGAAGCCATCTGCTGACAGCTACAGCTACTTGGGAGAGGAGATCTTGAGAATTCTGCTGGCTGGCGCCATCCGCCAGCAAGAGGTCCACTCGCATTGCTCACGATACGATATCTCACAATGTGTGACGTGATGTGATGTGATGTGATGTGATGATGATGCTGATGTCAAAATGTCATGTCATGCCATGTCATGTCATGTCATGTCATGTCATGCCATGTCATGTCATGTCATGTCATGTCATGTCATGTCATGTCATGTCATGTCATGTCATGTCATGCCATTGTCATGTCATGTCATGTCATGGCATGCCATGCCATGCCACATCACAGCCCCGCAAGTCTTTTCAGCGGTAGCGGGAACCAATGAGTGGGTATGATTAATACCAACTATCGTCAATACACGTCTACTTCAATTCAATGGCCACCAACCTAGTAATTTGGAAATTGATTTTCCCCCACCTGTACGTTCACGTACCCCCTATAAATTTTTAGAGGTTTGATTTCGCAAAAACCAGCTATTACAGAACGAACATTGCTTTGCGTCACGCTCTTTTGGGAGACGTATTAGTGTAGTAGTTTACAGCCTAGCTTTGGGAGACGTATAGTGTAGTAGTTTACAGCCTAGCTTTGGGAGACGTATAGTGTAGTAGTTTATAGCCTAGCTTTGCGTGACGCTCTTTTGCGTGACGCTCTTTTGCGTGACGCTCTTTTGCGTGACGCTGGTGGATGAAATCAATTTGCGTCGTTGAGATGAAAGCTGCAAACAAAATTTCAATCGCAGATATGTTTGTATATATATTTACATATATTTATAAATAGGGACAGGGTACGGGCGCTGGGAACTCGTCGAATTGTCCTGATGACACATGATGACTGAATGTCACGGCTGCGTCTATCGCGCGAGACAATGACCACAATGAACGTCGCCGGCAGCAGACGGTGAACACATGTGATGTCACATCGACATCGCGGACACCATTGCCGCTGCGCTGCCGATGCCGTTGCGTGACTGCTTACTCGTTACAGTACTCGTTCTTCGTTGACCCATCCCAATCCGCAATTGCATCGTAAAATTCTTCAGCAACAGTACGCAATTTCTTCAACGTTCCGCCGCCTCATGGGGCGAACGGTGCTGTGACTGCTGTGATACACGCAGGGATTTCCAAAGTGCTCGGCTACTTTTATTTTTCAGTTCGCTTATCATAATGTGTAAACTTATGATACTATGTGTGCGCAGGTCATGTCGCAGGTATCCGATGGCGAGGAGGGACGCGCGCTCTTGAGATGTGGAAGTCGAGGTTGGCGAATGCCAACCTTGCTTGGGATGAACTTATCGTATATATTTCACGTTTGCATCCTTGGCATCTATGCAAAGTATGAGGAGCATTGAGTGGACATAAGTCTTAGGCTGTTTTGGTTTTGGGTTCATGGCGCATTCGTGACCTCTTGGGGTGTGGAAGTCGAGGTTGGTCTAAACCAACCTTGCTTGGGATGAAACCCAACCACATCGAACTTATCTCATCGGTACATTTTTCTCAATGAACCTGTAAGGTTTGAGCCTCAGACGGCTAGGACAAGTTTGTAGGCTGATTTTGTTTTCCACGATTTATTACGACCCCAAAAAACAAAATCAGCCATCGCCTTAACGTTCTCGAAAGACCTTCAAACTTGTAATATACATTACTTAACTAAGATAGGTGCGATAAGATAGTCCGATGTGGTTGGGTTTCATCCCAAGCAAGGTTAGTTTAGACCAACCTCGACTTCCACACCCCAAGAGGTCACGAATGCGCCATGAACCAAAAACCAAAACAGCCTAGGACTTATGCTCACTCAATGCTCCTCATACTTTGCATAGATGCCAAGGATGCAAACGTGAAATATGTATATCTTAATACGATACTTTCGATATGGTTGGGTTTCATCCCAAGCAAGGTTGGCATTCGCCAACCTCGACTTCCACATCTCAAGAGCGCGCGTCCCTCCTCGCAATCGGATACCTGCGACATGACCTGCGCACACATAGCATCATAAGTTTACACATTATGATAAGCGAACTGAAAAATAAAAGTAGCCGAGCACTTTGGAAATCCCTGCGTGTATCACAGCAGTCACAGCACCGTTCGCCCCATGAGGCGGCGGAACGTTGAAGAAATTGCGTACTGTAGCTGAAGAATTTTACGATGCAATTGCGGATTGGGATGGGTCAACGAAGAACGAGTGTCACAGTAACGAGTAAGCAGTCACGCAACGGCATCGGCAGCGCAGCGGCAATGGTGTCCGCGATGTCGATGTGACATCACATGTGTTCACCGTCTGCTGCCGGCGACGTTCATTGTGGTCATTGTCTCGCGCGATAGACGCAGCCGTGACATTCAGTCATCATGTGTCATCAGGACAATTCGACGAGTTCCCAGCGCCCGTACCCTGTCCCTATTTATAAATATATCGACAGAATGTCGTCTGAATAATTAATATTATAATATAAAATATAAAATGTGAGGTAAACCGAATAAAATATGAGTTAAACCTTTGTTCGAACCCTTGACTGTCGATCGGCGACCATCGATCTGACGGAGATAATTCTTTTTTGCGAGGATCGAGGGGGGGATCAGTGTTAATACTTTAAATCGACGGCCACCGGTAGCTAAGCCCTTAACACTTTTGTATATAAATTTCTAGAGGTTTGATTTCGTAGAAACCAGCTATTAGGGAGGGTGGGGGGACGGAGCCCCCACACTGGGCGAAGTCTAATTTTTTTGTAGTAATAGGCGGATGTGGGGACACGGAGCCCCCCCCAATGGGCGAAGTTTTAAAATATTCCGAAAAAATGGGGGGTTGTGGGGGGGGCAAACCCCCCTACTGGGCGAAGTCTTGAAAATAGTTTGTAGTAAGGGGGGGGTGTGGGGGAGCCCCCCACTTGGCGATATCTTAAAAAAAACAATCAGTCGAGGCCTCACGCCTTGTAGTAATGGGATAGTGTAGGGGGATGGAGCCCCCCCAGTTGACGAAGTCTAAGAAATAAAAGGAGACGAAGGGTGATTATTCACAAAAATTATGACATTAGAAAAGTCGTCTAAAATCTTGTAGTAATAACTGTAAACGAAATTATGGATTGCCTTGAAAGTGTTTCATACACGTTTTTCTTTTATAATTCAATACGTGCCATTGAGATTTATATTAAAATTTAGGCGAGAACAAGGTAATAAATTATATTATTATCGTTATTTGATTGGTCAGAACTTAAAATATTCGATGACGTTCAATTCGTTGCGATCGTTCGGTAATACTTAGCTCGAGGGTCTCCGAGAGACGACGCCTCCCCTTCTGTCCCCCCCTCCGTTAATCGATCGGAGCGCGCGAGCGCGAGCGGAGCGGGGGCGAAGCCTCCGCGACGCGAAGCGGGAGCAGCGCGCGGTCGGTTGATGTTCGACTTGGACTTCGAACGCCAACGCCATAAGGCGCATGCCATGCCATGCTATGCCATGCAATGCGAATGCCACAGAAGTCAGAACTCCTACTCGCAACCACAATCAATTTTGGAGATTGATTTTTCCCCACCTGTACGTTCACGTACCCCCTATATAAATATTCGGGAGAACCGGGGGATAATGGGAGGCGTCAAGAGCGATTTGGGTCGTGACGCCTGTTCGACAAACCGGTTAGTAGAACTGGGCGATACCTTGACGCGTACCAGCATACTCATGATTTGTCGTACCTCTATGATTTTTCGTACCTCGCGTTGAAAAGTTGGAACGCGTTGATATAAATTATTTTACGCGTTTTTTTTCCAATTGATTTATCGCCACACAATTATCCCACCAAGCTTAAGACAGATGAAAGAGAGAAAACGTTTTGAAACTTGGACGAGTTCTCTAATTTTGTACAGCGTTGATGTGAAAATCTGCTGCTCTACCATCTCCAGTAAATTAAGTCAACGCGTCACGATTCCGTCGACTCTGGAGTCTGCACGCCACGATCCTGAGGCGAATCCAAACTTTAAGAATTGTGAGCTTTAGACATACTGAGATACAATGCCAAGAAGGATAGCTCCGCGTGCCCATCGGGAACCCACGCCACAAACGCAACCCACGTTGAGACGGCAATCCAATATTCAGTCACAGCCAGCCTCAGTGGACTTGTCGACGGACTATGCGCTTAAACTTTCAGATACTTACTTTCAAGATATCATCGACACACTCACAGCAACACTGCGCAAGACCATCGCCCTCAGGTTGTCTCAAAATATACAATACATACAGACGTATATATACACGCACACAGTATGTACATCAATATGTATATATGAATATGCATATACATATTCTATGCGCTGGCTCTAGTACTTGAGAAGTGTATCAACGCTTTTGGGAGGCTTCTCTTAGTAAGTAGGCTGCTCTCGCGAGCAATTACTTATAGCGACTGTTATGGCTGTGTTTTCAGAGATCTGTACATGAGGTTGTTGTCATTTGTCTCGCTTTTCATGTTTTACATGGTGATCATGGGCCTACAATTTGAGACTTCTGAAATGTATGAGGTGAGTACGGCTTTAATTCAAAGTCCCCTTGGAGCTTCTAACCAACTTCCAAGGGACCTCAAAGGGTGTTGCACCTCCGGTGTGAATAAAAGCCACCTTGAAGCTGTCTCAGTGACCTGTTTCGCGAAATTTTGATGGTACCGGTCACAGTGTCACTCAAAGCTAACAGTAGGCATTGAATATAGATGAGCAAAGTTAACCCGTCTAGCAATTTGCCACTTGTGGGTGGTACGAAACCCAGTGGCGTACAGTTGAGCAAAACTCCACCCGTCTATCGCTCCATAAGCCCATTCGTTGGTAGGGCGAAGCCCGCCGGCATACTATGGTTAGCAAAAGTTACCAACCCGTCTATCATCCCAAAAGATAGTCACGTCATGTGGGTAGTGCAAATTCCGGCGGTGAATGTATAGAGACGAGTAAAAGTCGAATCTCTATCGCCCCATATGACCACCCGGCGGTAGTGAGAAGCCTAATGATAGGGTATAGATATGCAAATGTCGACCAGCGTTTCGTCGAGATTTGCCACTAGTCGGTAGTGGCAAACAAATGGGCACAAGCCAACCCATCTATCGACCTGAACGACCACACATCGGTCGTGCGAATCCTGGCGGCATGTAGACATCTACGCGTGTATATCGCCCTAACTGACCACACATGACGATGGTAGCGCAAGGCAGTGCGGATCCCAAGCTGTGGGCATATCAGATTCTAGTAGGATTTTGCGAAGTTTTGATAACAATACATATCTCATACAGATATGTTCCACCTACTAAACATATCTTTTGTTTACTTTTTGCAATATACAGTTGGTATCTTCTATATCCATGGCAGCCCTTCCACCAAAGTATGATGTTATGTTTTTGCCGTGGCTCAAGACCCAGGTAAGTTCTTGTGACTCCATATTTGCTCAAAGTTTACAAGTCTTTTTTCATGACGGAATTGCTGAGTGCAAAGCTACTGAGGCTATTGTTGCTCAGTGGCAGCCTCTCTCATTCTGAGACCCTTCAATGTTCCATCACAATCCAAATAATGGTTACAACTTCCGATCCCGTACTTACAATAATAGTGCATAGTACAATTAATTGTCAAGGCACCAACTCTCGAACACAGTGTTGGTTGCTCCGAGAAAAACTAGGTACTAAGACTCTTTCCTCGGGATCGGTAGGTTTTGGAGGTTTGGACAGATCCTGTGTGCGGCAACGGACGTTGTGAAACACCGTACGAGTATCCGAGCTTTGGGCGGTGAGCAAATTCCCTGATATGAACATTGTTCCCAAACAATCCAGCTTGTTCTAAGAAAATAGTCAGGAGATGTACATCACCGATAGTTTGACTCAGGAGTTCTAGACATCATCAATCTTCGGCACTTTGGAAACACGGGTGGGTGGAGTGCAATTTCATAGTAGCTCAGTTTCCTTCAATATAGATCCCAAGAGTGCATTGTTTGGGGCCGATGTTTGTCAAAAGCTTGGTTCACCTTGAATTTGTGTAAGTCCTCCTATACACGGCTGTTATTCGTTCCTTACTACAGTATTAAAGGAATGGTACATTATGGGGCTGCAGTTTTGGATGCAAGGCAGACTGTGGTGCCGCGCAATCGAAATCCGTGACGATTTACATGGAGGTAAGCCCATGGATCGAGAGCATGTTCGCCTACTCACCTTACCTACATGAAGGGATCCCTTTCTGTGTGGTCTATGATGGGTCACCAAAGGAAGTCCAAACCCACTCCTACACACACAAACACATGTATGTTACCCGCCACTGAGTCTACAGTGACGTCAATGATCGCGCCCGTTTTCACGCCAGGTTCACTAGGCGGACCTGGACCCCTGGCGTAGGAGAAACTGTCACACTAAGTCCGCCGGGCCAAAAAGAGCCTGAGACAGTTGTAAGATATGTCCTTCAACGGCGGACAACAAAAAATACTTATAAAAAATGGTTTCTCTGAGATTTAGCCAACCTAGCGAAAGGCGGACCTCCGGGGTGTAACATATACATCGCAACTGATATAATATATTATCACATATATAGTAATAATATATATATACTTTTGCATGATATATATATATATATATATATATAGGATAAGTCTACAGTGGGTGTAGACACAAAGGGGTGTAGACACTTATTTTGTGGGGTGTAGTCACTTTATTTTAATCCACAGTGGGTGTAGATTGGGTGTAGACACTTTATTTTAATCCACAGTGGGTGTAGTCACTTCATTTTAATCCACAGTGGGTGTAGACATTTCATTTTAATCCACATTGGGTGTAGACAATTCATTGACACACCGTGATGCCTTGAAGGCATTGCATTCTACATTCACAATATTGCATGTGAACAGTATTATGCCAATTCGACCGGTAGATATCAACATCTGACCACAATGAACATATCTAGCGGTTGGATTTGCGAAATAATGTTTTTTTAGCATCAAACAACAAAAAAACATCGATTACGAACGGTTTTTTGCTGTGTGTTGCATAACAAAATAGCATTTCGCAAATCCAACCGCTAGATATGTTCATTGTGATCAGATGTTGATATCTACCAGTTGAAATTGCGAAAGAATGGTTTTTTAAGCATGAAACAACATAAAAACATCGATTACGAACAGTTTTTCGCTAGTCATCGCATACCAAAAAACATCATTTTACAAATCCAACCGCTAGATATGTTCATTGTGGTCAGATGTTGATATCTACCGGTTGAAATTGCGAAATGATATTTTTTTAAGCGACAAATGACAAAAAAGATATTCATGCCCCCCATACTTGTGTCTACACCCTGATGGCACATTAAAATGAAGTGTCTACACCCAATCTGGACCAAAATGAAATGTCTACACCCAATCTAGATTAAATGAAATGTCTACACCCAATCTGGATTAAAAATGAAATGTCTACACCCACTCTGGATTAAAATGAAGTGACTACACCCACTGTAGATTAAAATGAAGTGTCTACACCCACTGTAGATTATAATGAAATGTCTACACCCACTGTAGACTTATCCCTATTATATATATATATATATATAAGCATACTTATATATGATTATATGTATATATGCCATTGATATGTAATAATATATATGTCATATTATCACTGATATATAACATAACATTGTATATAATAATATATATATATATATATATATCATTGCAATCTTCTGAAATAGTTCAAGCTTTTTGCTCTTTGACATAACTTTGAATAACAATTTTGTCAGTGATGACAACGGAGCCGGAGCCAACCCACAAACCCGTAACGGATCCGCGAAAAATGGCTTTGGCTCCGATGGAACCAAGAAAACCCTGGACTTTTTCTGGCGATATTAGCCGACTTATTAACGGAGACGAAGCCAAGAAAAACTCTGTATCCGCGACGACCCATCTCGGTCGGAGCTTGAAAAATCCTGGATTTGGCTCCGATGGAGCCAAAAAAATCCTGGCTCGCTAATTCGGAGCTGGACCCGTTGTCACCACTGAATTTTGTCCCGTTGAAGACTGACCGTGCTTGCTGCATGTAATGCTAAAGTGATATCAAGATAGCTTCATGACTCTGTCCGCAATCCCATGATAGAAAATATCATGGAATAGTTTTGACCCTGATAGTTTTGAAGATTTGAAGAGATACATGCCAACAGGATGAATAATGTTGCCAGCAACAGACAGTTTCAGTATTTCTCCTTGCACCACATGTCCAAGCTTGAAGAAGTGGTTTGAACCTATCTACAAGCAAGTGCTTTGTGAAAAAATGTGCATACTTGGCACTTTTGTGGTGAACAATATGGAAATGCGTTTTCCAGCCCAAATTTACTTCGATGCAACGAAACCGAGAACTCAAATCGAAGAAATGATTTCGTGGCATTTTTTAACGCAAAACGATAACTATTTAAGCGTTGCCACCTCGCTCTGACACCCATTAATCGCGCTACTAAAGGCCTTGAAAAACACTTCGGGTCCGGGTTCATTAAATGCAAATTGCTATAGGTATGAACAATTGGAAATCATGTAGTTCGGTGCGAAAACTACCTTTTTCCAGATCGTTATCACCTGTGATGATTCACTTCTACGAACCCAAACCCAAACCCTCTGAGGTAACTTGGTTTTGGCCGAAAAGTGACGTTTTTGGACCCTCGGTGCTTGCAATGTCCCTACGAAGCATAACATTTGACAATGCTTCTTGCTGCAGGGGTTGCATGTTCAGGAGCAACCCGCTATGCCTACGATTTGTCGTTGTGTATTCCCGTACTTGACAAAATCCCGACAATTATAATAATGAGAAGGATATATGTGCACTCTTTGTCTCGAGCTGTCTCAGTCCTATAATGTCAATAATGCGATGACCAATGCGATGAACTCCGTCCCTGCTCAGCTCAGTGCAATACCTGACACGCACCTATCTATGTTTTAAAAATTCATGAGTTGATAATACTAAGTGCGCAATGACATCCACATCGTACCAACGCAGCAACGGTGTCGCTACTGCTCAGGATGCCATCTAAGAGCCTAATGTTGCCAGTGCAGCAAAGCGTCGGGCGCGTCTCCCACCATATTTGTCAACAAACAATTGCACAATCCCAATCTGCGCGGCCGCAGGCGTTTTAATTTGCTTGCTTGCAAAAATTGCGCGGTGCACGGGCCCAGCCATCCAGGGGAGAATTTAGCGTGCATCTCGCGTGTGTCGGGGGGTCGCGTGTACGCGTGTACGCGTGCAAATAAGCATTTTTATTGGTTATGGACATGCAAAGTGGACAGTCTTTTGCAGCCTTGATGCCTTTTTGAAAACATCACAGCACCCACTCATACGACTAGATAGAATTTCTATAAAGCAAATGACTCACACAATGGTTTTCCTAGTAATGTAGGAGGTCCTACAAAATCCTGCAATGTACGAATTCATAGATTCTCGTCGTAGATGTGTATGTGTAGATTCCACAACGCATCTTTAGATTCTTGGAGGAATTCGTTGGATGTGCATGTGTGTACAGGAATGAATTAGCACATCATGCACATTGCTTTTTATTTATTTAGTTAAGGTAGTTAGAATTCATGAACACTTTTTCAATATCGGCGCCATCCAATGAATTCTGCTTGAGGGTCCTTGCAACTATATATGGAGGGTCCAGAAACCTCAGGTTTCGACGGCCAAGAACAAGTAGGGGTTTGGGTTAGGGTTCATAGCATGCGAACGAACTGTAACAGGTATGAACGATATGAATTTAAAAAAAAAATTCAGCTCAATTCCAGTTCACCGATTAAACTCGAATTGAAGAATTGGATCCGTCCGTGATGACATCGATCATAAAACGGTGACGAACCTGACGCTTTCGTCCCCGTTTTGCGATCACGATAGCGCGCCGACATCAACATCTATGGAAATTTGAGCTTATGCAGTGAACTACAATTGAGCTGAAGAAAAAAAAACTTTCCTTTCAGAACTTGAATACCTATAGTGGTTCACATTTTAAGTGTTTTTTGCAGTTTTCCAGCCTTTTCCTGTGAAAGTACGTAACTCTAACCTTTGGCCGCTTCTGGACCCTCAGTACCTGAAAGGACCCTTGAATCTGAGCTCGCGGATTTTAAGTGGTACAAGACATTGGCGACTGAGGTTAGCCTGAGTCACAGACGTGACAGGCGACGGTTTGTGTCGTCCTAGACTATCTAGGTTCCGAAATTCTGACAAGTGTACACGCGGAGTCTGGACAGTTATGGACTCCTAAGCTATGCTATATTGCACTTTGTCAAAAGAACTTCACGGAATTTTGCTACTGGCAATATTTGACGTGTGTGGCACACAGTAAATACCATATCCTTTTTCCAAATATGTATAAGGAAGACAACAAGGCTGAGTCCAAGGGGATGTCATAGACGACGAACGGCGACCTAACAGACGCCCAAGACGCTGCCGAAGAACCCAACAATCAACCCACCACCTCCTCCAGACTGTTATGTTAATAGCCGTTTAATGCAATCCTCCACCTCCTCCAGACCATAGAAGGATGAGCTGGTGAAGATACTGGCTCAGGAACGGTGAGGCAGCAGATGTGTATGTCGCACAACAAGCAAGCAAGGCAATGAAGGAGACCACTTTCGGCGACCGCGCAGTCAAGCAAGGGGAACAAGGAGTTGGTGGTAAAAAACGCCTCTCTTACGTACCCTAACCAATATGAAGAGAACACCGCACCATCCCACCTCATCCGACGACGCTGGACACGAGGATGCATGCCGCAGCTGTACAATTTGTACAAATACAGGACCTTCGACATTCTTAACATGAAGAGGAGTGGATGAAGTACAAGCAGATGGTACTTGCATCTACTATGCCGGCATACTTACGTTGATGTTGTGACCTTCTCCAAAGGCACCACGGATTTATTTTCTAGAGAATGAAGACACTGCAATACCCGTCTCAGCTCAGACTGCAGAGCAGCATATGTGGCACTCTACGCACAACACAGCCCACGGTGTACGTGTAGTGATTGCTCTACAACCGGCGCGCCATGCTCCAACTCCGTGCAAGGCTGGACGGCAACAATGCGGCGCAAGTAGGCCTTAACACTCTGCGCGCCAAGTAAGGTGGCCTTTGTGGAGGAGAAAGTGTACACCAACACATATATAGAGAATATTTGGTGACATTGTTTATGGCAAGTGGCTAGATAGAGGACTTCAACTCCAAGAGCCGGACAGTCATGAACACGACGGTCAAGCAAGCTTCAATGGCAACGGATCCTGTCCCTAAACGGTTCAGGAGGGATCGCCAAAGCGAGTACCAGCAGCATCTACCAGACCACTCACCATCGATTCAAACTGGCCCTGGATGTGGATGCGGTAATGTAGCCGATGAGTTGTTGGTTCTGGTATGGGGGTTGCTGTGCTTGGCACAGGCTTAACCAGCTCATGGTCGCGTTGCAAGGAGCTCAAGCATTCGGGCTGCACAGCAGAGGGTTGGAGGATTATCCGCAGTGAACCTTTCAATGCTGAATGAGATTGAGTAGAGAGATGCAATCAGCCGTGCCGCTTTGTTTGAGTGCTTTAGGTTTCTGGAGCTTTCAGGAACTGTTTGAGTATTTTAGGTTCGTTTTTGTTAGGGATGTTTGTTTGTGGGACTTTGAACTTTGGATTTGAACCTTTGGGACACCTATTATTATAATAACTTTGTAATGGAAAATGCTCCTCCGCCCTTGGGGGTTGGACATCAACATCTTACTCTTCAAGGGTGAGGAGACGCAAGGGAGCCTGAGGTGCTGCAATGAATATGACGCGGCGCGGCAATGAAAGGGGTGCACGGACCGCTTGAGCCGTACAATCGCGGTACCTCGTTGCTGGATCTGGCGACGGATCAACAATCCTGGCTTGAAAAGGAAACGAGGCGACACCTAGATACAGGCGCCTGGTTGAATTTGACGCGCAGGGAGCTCGGTTCAAAGATATTCTTAGTATCAAAGATTAGCTCCAACCCGTGGAGGATCCGTGTATGACTTTCAATGGCTGAACAGATTTTGCCTCAACAAAGTCAAGATGCAATATGGAGACGCGGAAGAAGTTGCGCCGGCTGGCGCAACAAAATGACCATTGGTTTCCCTCTGTGTGTGACAAATACCACTGCATCGAGATTAAACCGGAGTTCCAAAAATTATGCAGCTTTTTACGGGACGTTGTACCCGTGACGTGCCCTATCCATCGTCTGGAGCGACTCGCCGCGGATCTTTGTGAAGCTCATGAAGATCCTGTTGTAAATAAAGATTGTCTCCATGCCCCGCAAGCGAACTGAGATCGTGCAGCGATCACACAATTGCGTTCATCGGGAGGAACAATATGACTGAGATGTGAAGTGAGACGACAATCTGGAGGTGCAGCGCAAGCTGGAGAAGTCCTGCCGTACATGGACGACTTTCCGATGCCGACGAGTCGCAACGAGGAGGCCTGCGAGTTGCAAGACCATGCAGAGCGGGTTTTGAACCGACCAGGCCTTCCCCGGAACGTTAAGCAGGGTCAGTGGTACCCAGTGCAAACCATCGAGCACTTTGGCTTGGAGGTGGACCTCAAGCAGGGCGAGTACCGTTGAAAGAGGCGCGACTAAAGAAGATCCACAACAAGGCGAAGGAGCCGATCTGCAAAGCTTCCCGCAAGCGACGCTGGCTGCCAAGCGCAAGCTTGCACGCTAATCTGTGTACCTGCTGGCAGTAGTGCCGACAGCCAAGCAACCTATATCATTGCGAGCTGTACTTCGTGCTGGCCGAGAAACGAAGATGGGGGGCAAAGGTCAAGCTCATGTGCCAGGACTAGGGCGATGTTGAGTGGTGGATGCGACGGCCGACTCAGGGCAGGTGGAACGGAAAAAGGATTTGGAGGATCCCGAGCTGCACACCTTCGAGTCGGTGATGGCCTGGGGAGGTGTGCCTAACCTCAATCCAGAAGGAGGTGTGAGGCTCCTAGGAAGTAAGATGAACTATGGTACGTGCACAGTCGAGTTGAAGGCGGTGTAAAGACGGCGCAGGCC
Source organism: Cymbomonas tetramitiformis (assembly GCA_001247695.2). Lineage (NCBI taxonomy): Eukaryota > Viridiplantae > Chlorophyta > Pyramimonadophyceae > Pyramimonadales > Pyramimonadaceae > Cymbomonas > Cymbomonas tetramitiformis. The sequence goes on from LGRX02032727.1 coordinate 28,673, forward strand.
TTCCTTCGAGAGATGGTGCGCCTCTACTGCGACAGCCATGCAGTGGTGGCGATGCTGATGCATCTCACCTCGCACAACCCCAACCTGATGAGGAGCGAGGATGAAGACTAGAGGAGGCTGTGGCTGCTCCTTGATCTCAATGGCATCAAGCTGCATCTTCAGTACATAAGGAGCGCACGCAGCTAACGAGTGGGCAGATTTGTTGTTCAGGGACCCGACCTCGACGATCGATTGGAGCTGAACAACGACTGCCGGCTCAATCATCAAGTGGGCGGAGAAGAATTTGATGTGCAAACACGATGGATTGCTTTGCTTCCAAGATCTGCCCAGCTGCTCTAGTATTACACACAATAGCATGATCCCGGGTGCGAGGGGTTCGACACGCTGGCCTACAATCAACTGGCGGGGAGAGGTGAAACTGGATCAACCCGCCAGGGGGCCTGCTGGACAAGGTGGTCCACAGGCTGCGGGAGGAAGAATCTGGGGGCACAGTGGTAGCCCCCTACTGGAATGGCTGGGCCAATCTTAGTTCTTGGAGCTGGAGATGATTGACTGATTGTGGACGAGGTGGTCTTCCTGGCGCTCCTGCAGGATCTGCTCACGCCGAGCAGGCTGGCTGGGCGGGTCTGCGCTGCTCGGGGCATCAGGCTGGGAGACGCAGTCATGCTTCACGCCGCGGCCTCCCAGTGAGCTGCCACCTGCAAGATCACTGTGAGCATCGGCTCGGAGGGAGCTGGAGTAAGGCGATCGCTTGGGGCGGTATATATTTTGGCCGTGGAGAAGCAAGGATTAGTACATACCCGAGCACAGTCGGTGCTGAAGGGAGGGAAGGCTGGACCTACCCGGATCATCATGTACGACAACGGGGATGTGGAGTGGCTGGATCTGGATAAAACTGTAGATAGACACGCCCAATGGGCCCAGTGGAGGGGCAGGCGGCAGAAGAAGGGACAAGGGAGGGCGCGGGTAAGGTGCTAAAAAACGAGGGGGACGAGTCACAGTGTAGGCCCGTTTTTAAGCAACTGTTTTTTAAGCAACCAACGCTGGTATTCGCATAAAGTTAAGCAATTTCCAGCCCTTGCAAAAAGGCTGGAATTGTAGCTCATCCCGATTAGCAACTCCAGCCTTCCGGAAGGATAACACAAAATCGCTTATCTTGCTTGTTTTAGCAATTTCAGCCATCCATATGTGCATGCTTAAATCGGCAGTTATGTGTAAATTGGAATGCAGTGTAATTTTAGTGGTTTAGTCTGCCTCGAAAAAATCACTGACCAGTGACACGTTGGCACAGTAGTGACAGTGACGGTTCCGAGACTGTGGCAATGTATATAATGGACACGAACGGACGTGGCCACAGCTCTGTTCCTTTTGCTGATTGCAAAAGAAACGACACGAAAATATTCAACTGAGTATTTTCTGTGAGGCACACTGCTTTTTTGACTAACAACTCTCTTTTATTACTCGGTTTCAGTTTCTTAGTGAGTACTTCAACTTGATACCAACCCAAAAATGGTAGGAACACGCGAAAGTGCTATTCGCGAAGCTCTCTTAACTCAGGCAGACTTCCCAGTACTGGGAACTGACCCCCTGACCCCGAACCCATGTCGGGCCAGTCCGTTGATTTCAGTTGTCGACACGGATGTGGCAGAGCCAACCACCCCATCACCGACTGTACCCATCGACACGTCGGGTCTAATGATGGAAATGATGAGGCAACAGCAGACAATGCAGCAACAGCAGCAACTGCAGCAGCAACTGCAGCAGCAACTTCAGCAGCAACAGCAGCAGAAGTTGATTGAAACAATGTCGGAGCAAATCGCCAGCCTCTCAGCAGAGGTGGCAGCCTCCAAGACTGTTTCCCCCCCACCCAGTACCCCGACGATCAAGAAAGGGGCTGAGGCCGAGATCGAACGTCGCAAGAAACTGCGGTACGTTCCGGAGAGTCTCGACAACCCGTTCCCTACCCGGCCGAAAAATCTGGAGAGCGATATGCCCCAGATGTACGCAATGTACGGCGACAAGTCTTACGACTCCCTCAGCAAGAAATTGGCCTCGTCCATGAAGTACGAGTACGCCGTTCTTGCGCCGGCCCTGTCGTACTTCCACGACTTCCGCAGTCACACCGAGGCCATCGTCAGCGAGTTCGACGACTTGGAGAAGAACGAGCTGTACAACCGCTTGGTGTGTCTCGAGAACTCCATCAGCGGCGTCTACACCCTCCTCTGCGGCCGTTTCTCGGTCTTGCAGTTGAGGGCGAGCATCGACGGGGAGGGGGTCAGCAAATCTGACGCTGACTCCCTCAGGGCGAAGCTCAAGTTCGTCGAGGATTGCGTCTACAACAGCACGGAGGGCCTCGTCACCGACACCCTCCTGAAGGAGTACCTCGCGGAGTTCGACAAAGGGAAGAACAAGGCCGCCATGTACGCTAACACGAAACACGCCGCGCAGGTGGAGATGGGGAATGCGAAAGGGGGCGGGCGAGGTCAGCGCTGGAGCGACGACAAGAAGGAGCACAGTCCCGCTGGAGGAAAGGGCAAAGGTAAGGGTGGTCGCGGCAAGCCAACGGGCGGAGCCGCGGCTGACGCCTAGGGATGTGCGTGGCACGCCCCTGTCCGGCGCATCCGCCTCTGGGCGTCGGACAGAAAGACCGCACTATTCAAGCGAAAGTGCGGCGCAGGAAGGGGGCTTGGCGCGCGGCGGGCGCTAATGCGGAGGTCCTTCAATGGATCTCCAGGGGAGCCAAGATGCGTTGGCTTCGTCGACCTCCTCCGAGGTTCGACCATGGTGTGTCGCTACGCGACGCAACTCCTCAGCAGCAGATCTGGCTGAACGAGGAAATCAAGAGGGCGCTGGGGTCCGGTGCTTGGAGAAGAGCAACGAAGAGAGAGCACGTCTCTCGGGTGTTCTTGGTGAAGAAACCAGGCGCGAACAAGTGGCGTCTGATCGTTGACATGAGATGGCTGAACAGTTTCTGTGTGAAGTCTAAAGTGAAAATGGAGACTCTGAAGAAGTTACGCAGGCTAGCGGAGCCGGGCGATTGGTGCTTCAGCTTTGATCTCCAGGACGGCTACCACGCGGTTGGAATAGACCCTGACTTTCAGAAGTACATGCAGTTCGACCTGCAGGGGCAACTATTCCAGTTTTCAGCCTTGCCTTTCGGGTGGTCTGACGCACCGAGAATCTTTGTCAAGTTCATGAAGGTGATGGTGGAGGCCCTTCGCTCACCAGGTGTAGCGGAGGATCGTCGAGAGCTGCTGAAGCTCAAGGACGGACGGGTGGCGACGCCCCGTTACGAAGTACGTCGCCGAGCTGAGGGTGTACATCAAGAACTACGACGCCGAGGAGCACGGGTTCACCCGTACATGGACGACTTCCTGATCATCGCGAAGACGAGAGAGGAGGCCTTCGTGCAACGAGAACGTGTACAGCGAGTGCTGGCGAGGCTGGGGCTCACCCGGAACGAGAAGAAAGGGCAGTGGGAACCCGGACAACTTATCGAACACCTCGGTCTGGAGGTGGACTTGCGAGATGGTCTGTTCCGGGTGACGGCAGCGAGAGTCGCCAAGATCCACGCCCAAGCGAAGGACATCATTTGCACCGCGTCGCGAGATCGGAGGTGGTTATCGGCGAGAAGACTGGCGGCGTTCAACGGCCTGTGTCAGTCGGTTTACCTTGCGGTGCCGGCGGCAAGACTGTACTTGCGCGAGCTGTATTTCGTGCTGTCGACCAAGCGGAGCTGGGGGGCGAAGGTGAAGCTGACGCGACAGGCCTTCCACGACCTGAGTTGGTGGGCCCGACTGCCGGTGATTAGCCGGTGGAATGGGCGAAAAATCTGGAGAAGTCCGACGAGGGCGAAGCTCCACACGGACAGCTCGTTGCGAGCGTGGGGCGGTGTCTTGAACCTCGACAAGGAGGCGAGGGGATTCTGGCCGGACGAGCTCCAGCACTTGCACATCACGCACCTCGAGCTGGAGGCGGTATTCAAGACCGTGCAGTCTTTCATGCGCGAGCTGGAGGGCAAGGTGGTGAGACTCTACTGCGACAACTAAGCGGTGGTGGCGATGTTATCGCACTTCACGTCGCGAAACCCCGAGCTGATGCGGAGGATGCGGAAGCTCTGGCTGCTGCTGGATCTGCACGACATCGAGTTGCAGGCCCGGTACATCCGCAGCGAGGCGAACGAGTGGGCGGACAGGCTGTCCAGGTGCGAAGACATCGACGACTGGCGACTCAACCGTCGTTGGTTCGAGTGGGTCGACAGCGCGTGGGGCCCACACACGGTGGATCGCTTCGCGTCGGAGATCTCGGCGCAGCTGCCGAGATATTTTGCGGGGTGGCACGATCCTCGCTGCGAGGGTGTGGACAGCCTTGCGTACGACTGGAGAGGGGAAACCAACTGGGTGAACCCTCCGTGGGCCCTCCTCGACGAGGTGGCTCAAAAGATCCGGGAAGAAAACGTGGCGGCCACGGTGGTGGCACCGTACTGGCCGGGCCAATCTTGGTTCCGGGAGCTGGAGCAGCTGGCGGACGAGGTGGTGATCATTCCTCGCAGAAGGGACCTCTTTGTCCCGAGCAGACTCGGAGGTTCGCAGCTGCTGGGGACGTCGAAGTGGGACGCGATCATGTTCCACATCCTCCCGAAGCAGTGAGCAACAGCAGCTACGTGGTTCCGGTTGGAACAAAACTGAAGATTTACTGGGAGCTTGACGACGCCTGGTACCCGGGTGCGGTGGCTCTCTTCGACGAGGACGGCTTTGCGAACATCGTGTATGACGACGGTGACAAAGAGGTGGTGGACCTTGCCAACGAACGGTACGAGATCATCGGCGACGTTGAGCCTCCCGTCAACGTGAAAAATATCTTCGGTGAGAAGGATATTTTGCTGACGGACAGTGTGGGGACATCGGACCCCCCTGTCGTCGCAGAAAAGGTACGAAAGCCTGGATTTCTGCAACAGGCTGTCTGTCTTCGTTGGAAGACAGAGCTCGGAACTTCCGAGCACACCGATCTGGCGGTGCAGATGCAGCAGGCGGCGCTGCAGCCCACGACCAAGGGCAACTACGATCCGAAGGTACGGAAGTTCGTGTTGTTTTGTCAGGAGGAAGGAAGGGAGTGGCTGCCGGCTACTACGGCCACGGTCCTACTCTACCTGTCCTTTTTACTCAAGAACAAGACGATCAAGTCGTCATCCTTACAACCGTACCTCTCAGCGATCAACAACTACCATGAAGACCTTCAGTTCGAGGCACCAGCAAAAGGCAGGAGTGTGGTCCGTGCAGTTAAGGGCATGGCCGTGCTCCAGGCAGATCAGCAGGTGGTCACGAATGAGGTTCTCACGGAGAGAACTTATCTGCCGGCGCGGCACGTGTGGGCAGCACAGCAGGCAGCAACGACAATGAAGCCGACGACCTTAGACGAGCTACGGCTGCTGAGAGCCTGTGTCTACACGGTCTTCGCCTACGTCACGTTCGGCAGACCGGACACAGGTGTCGCAATGCAACGGGAGCACATCTGCTCGACAGAGGACGTGCTGTCGGTAGTGCTGCTGAAGGAAAAAGGCAGGCGCCATCACCAGGTGAAACGGCGGCTGCAGATCCCCTGGACAGGGGTGACAGGGCTCCGAGAGGCCCTCGAAAACTGGCAGGTCCATCGGGACCTAGCTTGGGAGCAGTCGACTTCTTCGAGAACTCCGACAGAAAATGTGCCCGGTAGCTACTGGAAGCTGCCGGGTGAACGAGGGCCCTTTGAGGGAGCCTCGTTGGCCAACGAGTGGATCCAACTAGCCCTCGGCTGGTTGGGATGCATCCCCCCGGAGGGAGGGCATTTTACGGCACACAGCACGAGGAAGGGTGCAGCCACTGCAGCCCGAGCTGTCGGCACGATGCTGGAGAGGGTCTGCTTCTTCGGAGGCTGGGCTCAGACCTCTAGTGCTGTGCACCGTTACATCGACCCCACGGCCGTCCCCGACGAGTACATGAAGCACTTCTTCGGGTGGATGGCACCGTAGAGTGTTGTGGGTGGATTTCAAGCAGTGCACCAAAATCATCTCTGATCATGGCATATTTGTGTGTTGCAGCAAAGAGGAAATGTGTAAATTGGAATGCAGTGTAATTTTAGTGGTTTAGTCTGCCTCGAAAAAATCACTGACCAGTGACACGTTGGCACAGTAGTGATAGTGACGGTTCCGAGACTGTGGCAATGTATATAATGGACACGAACGGACGTGGCCACAACTCTGTTCCTTTTGCTGATTCCCTCCACTCCCAATCCCAGATGACTCTGTAAACCTCTTGTGTTAAGTCTGACCGGTAACTTACACAGTGCCGGCAGACCATGGACTTTTCACTAAAATGTGATTCATGCAACCAGCAAGCTGCTGGACATGAACTTTATTAAAAAGTATAGCAGTGTAGCCTTTTGGCATATTTGTGTGTTGCAGCAAAGAGGAAGTGTATGTTTTAGCATTTCAGCCTCGAATCATGAATGTCCCTTCTTATCGTGTTTAATAAAACTCATAGCGTACATGGGCTAAAATTCAGCCTATACACAAGCCGAATTTCAGTGCGTATCATATGTACCTTGTTATACAGCAAGTTATGTATTTGAGAGGTGGGATATTCGTATCCTGTTATCAGATATGCTTTCACCATCTGATTTATGCCGTCTCGCAACTCAGAGTGACTCCGAGCACATAAGCAATCGTAGCTTGCTGCGCAGGGAGCTGATGTTGCGCGATTGATCATGTTTAAGCAGTTCAATCGGCTGGGTCCTACACACGAATTTCGGGTCGTTAGATCCATTTATGTAGGAGTCTCCACTCTTGCTTTTCTCTTCTTTACGGTTTCGGACTTATTCTATCTACACTTATTAAACGACCGCACGAGGTATGATTACGATTGGTCAACTATCGGACTTCGGTTTCGTAAATCCTTCTAGTTATGCTTTTGCTTTCAAGTGCATGCTTTCAATACACAATATACAGCAGTTACGGCTCTTTACTTTTTATGTTACAATTCTCAGTTCAGTTCGCATCCCCGAAACTGGTTACACTTAGAGTTCTTATACATTCAGGAACTCTTTCCATAACTCAACTGTACTGAGTACTCCGTACAACAGGCTAGGCACCTCACATCAACATCATTCTGATCGGTCCTACTGTACTCCGTACTAAGTACTCTTGCGTTTTGCACTTAGCCGTTTTTTCTTGCTCTTGTGCTTGCCTCCTAGCACAATTTACGCAATATGAAAAAACTGAAATCGCTGGAAGGCTAGAAATATCGCGATTTTGGAGATAAGCAAGGGGGGGGCTGGAGGCTGGATCGAAATGACCTGTTGCTTATGAACGGGCCTACACTGCACTCAAAGATGGTGGCGGAGCGAGCCGGGGGAGAGCCGGGGGAGGTGCACGGAGCAAGCAGTGTTTCTGAGGATGCAGGCGGCACTCAGCGATCCACACACACAACAACTATTGTCCGAAGGCCAAGCAGTTTCAGGAGTTCAGTGAGGCTGTAATATATAAGGAGTTGGCTACCTACAACAAAGGAGTGGCCGACTTTCTGGAGAAGGGCACGATCCAGGCAACCTCGATGCAGTCCTACCTGGCAACAATCAACAAGAACCACTAGGACGACATGGACGTCGGAGGCACAGCACAAGGCTGGAGTGTGCCGCCGCCCCTGAAGTGCATGGCGGTACTGCAGACAGCAGTGGCGGAGGGATCAGTTCAAGAACCACCAGGCGACGAAGAGGAGGCTGTCCATTCCCTGGAGGGGGGGAGCTGCTGTGCGAGTTGCTGGAGCGAGTTATGCGTGTGCCCCAGGGATACGGCATGGAGGATTGGTATGCATGGGTGGGCGGACTTGTCCGATTGACACGCCTGGCAGATCATAGTTGAATAATCATGAATGTTCAGGAACTAACTCGACAACCAGAATGCCAAAGTATATCATACATTCAATTTACCCAACGAGTACCAACAACTAATAGCTAGTGTTTTGGCTTAGTATCGTGTAGATATCAAATTCAGGAATAATTCCCCCCAACAACAAGCCTTGGATCTGACACAGACTTGGCTAACGACCGGTTGCGATTGGCACTGGCAGCCAGGGGTGCCTCCCGCTAGAAGGGGAACATTTTTCAGCACACATCACAGGGAAAGGTCTAGCGACAGGTGTCCGGGCAGCGGGGTGATACATTCGAGGGTCTCAGCCGCCTGTTGTTCTGGGATGACATTACACTTCCCAAGACACACCGCAATAAGGAGATCAACCTCTTAAGCACAAGGGTCGGCCTCTCACCGGTCTGCCATCTGCACTACCAGGCTCCCCCAAGGCTCGAGATCTCACATCCATTACCACGCTCAAGGTTTCAAACCTTCCAACACGGTACACTTACAATGATGACAATAGGTTTGCCAATTACCTGACAGTTCTCGGGATGCCGGCCCGGAGGAAAGGTTTTAAACCCCAACCGCCTCCTCGGGATGCGCAGAGCTTTTATCCAGATCTCCAACTGCCGCCTGGCATGGCCGAGGCTAGAGCCACCGCTCTGTTGGATGGATTATCCAGGTTCTCACCTGCCGCCTGGCTATGCCGAGGCTAGAGCCACTGCTCTGGTGGATGGATTATACAGGTTCTCACCTGTCGCCTGGCTATGCCGAGGCAAGAGCCACTGCTCTGGTGGATGGATTATACAGGTTCTCACCTGTCGCCTGGCTATGCCGAGGCTAGAGCCACTGCTCTGGTGGATGGATTATACAGGTTCTCACCTGTCGCCTGGCTATGCCGAGGCTAGAGCCACCGCTCTGGTGGATGGATTATACAGGTTCTCACCTGTCGCCTAGCAGTGCCGAGGCTAGAGCCACTGCTCTAGTGGATGGATTATACAGGTTCTCACCTGTCGCTTGGCTATGCCGAGGCTAGAGCCACTGCTCTGGTGGATGGATTGAACAGGTTCTCACCTATCGCCTGGCTAAGTGGCTATGCCGAGGCTAGAGCCACTGCTCTGGTGGATGGATTATACAGGTTCTCACCTGTCGCCTGGCTATGCCGAGGCTAGAGCCACTGCTCTGGTGGATGGATGATACAGGTTCTCACCTGTCGCCTGGCTATGCCGAGGCTAGAGCCACTGCTCTGGTGGATGGATTATACGGGTTCTCACCTGTCGCCTGGCTATGCCGAGGCTAGAGCCACTGCTCGGGTGGATGGATTATACAGGTTCTCACCTGTCGCCTGGCTATGCCGAGGCTAGAGCCACCGCTCTGGTGGATGGATTATACGGGTTCTCACCTGTCGCCTGGCTATGCCGAGGCTAGAGCCACTGCTCTGGTGGATGGATTATACAGGTTCTCTTTTTGTCGCGGCTATGCCAGGCTAGAGCCTTTGCTTTCCCGGTGGATGGATTATCACAGGTTCTCACCTGTCGCCTGGCTATGCCGAGGCTAGAGCCACTGCTCTGGTGGATGGATTATACGGGTTCTCACCTGTCGCCTGGCTATGCCGAGGCTAGAGCCACTGCTCGGGTGGATGGATTATACAGGTTCTCACCTGTCGCCTGGCTATGCCGAGGCTAGAGCCACTGCTCGGGTGGATGGATTATACAGGTTCTCACCTGTCGCCTGGCTATGCCGAGGCTAGAGCCCCTGCTCTGGTGGATGGATTATACAGGTTCTCACCTGTCGCCTGGCGCGCTCGCGGTGGCTGCCATCTGCCAC
>LGRX02032728.1:0-23651 GCA_001247695.2 Cymbomonas tetramitiformis
CGGGTGCCGGTCTGCCAGACGTTGCGCATGCGGGTGCCGGCCTGCCAGGCGGTGCGCTTGCGGATGGCGGTCTGCCAGACGTTGCGCTTGCGGGTGCCGGCCTGCCAGGCGGTGCGCTTGCGGGTGCCGGTATGCCAGACGATGCGCTTGCGGGTGCCGCCCTGCTAGGCGGTGCGCTTGCGGGTGTGGTGAGTAGGGTATGGCATTCAAGTTGAGTTTTACATTACTATGCCACGGGGTTGTTAAGATCAACGCCCTGATGAGTTCTTGCTTTAGACCGACTGCAGAGTATCCTTCCATGTCTCCACCCTCGCTTTATTGCACATAGGTGATCATCGCTGACCCTCGAGTCATCTAGTTTTACTTGTAGACTGTTTGAACACGTGCCGAGCTGCAATCGCACCACACAATGGCGCTGCAGCCTATCAGTGTTGGGATTTGGGGCGTAGGCTATTTGAGTTCAAGAGGGTTTCTCTATGAGATAGCTTTTCTGTCACATTCCTCCACCTGGGGGGGTGTAGTTGTGCTTGCTATTGGCGGAGAGACCTTATAATGGAACGGCTTGGAATCCTCTTGGCAGGGAGCATGGGACGTGCAAGTCCTTGCTAAAGATATCACTGCCATTGCCAATGATCAGGAATCGAGGATGGTAGAGTCATGAAACGTTGTGGGTGCATGCCGAAACGGATGTGCTTGTGATTTGGCATGCTATAGTGATACTGGTGGGAACATGTTCATGTAAATCACATTGTTGATTTGAAATTTGTCAAGGTATCACTGATCAGATACATACGTCTTGGGTGAGACGTGATGCCTCTCATATAATCAGCACATGCCTTGCTTGATGTGTGTGCTGCCTTCGGTGTGGCCACTGATCCTGTAGCATCGCTTTCGATATTTATTCTTAGACGTTTGCATATATTTTGCCCTTTCCTCACCTAAGCACGACACATTTCTTTACCTTGAGTTGAAGTTCCGCATGCACCATCAGTTGAAAACCAGAATCACATGTCCCATGTTGGAAGAGGGCATGGTTAGCGACGGTTTTTGCTCCTCTCATGCTGGCCCTTACTCTGTGAACACTGGTCGCAGAAGCGTGTGGTGCTTCTGGTCTATGAACGTACCATGGTAGCATGGGTTTTAAGCTCCATAGCTGCACATCGTCATTCAAATACCTGAACGCGAATATCAGACCTTAATTGTCATAATATGGAAGGCATCGGTGCACTCGAACGTACACTTTGGTGGATTTCCTATTCCTTATGTTGCCATGCAGCCTGTGGACACACGCCGTTGTGATTATATAAACCGAAGGCGTACAATTGTCCCACAAAAACTAGTACAGCATAACTCGGGACGTCGGTGACTTTAGCAATCGTGCACTTCCTTGTGACGCGGTGCACAGCTCGATTGCAAATATGGGCATGAAACCCATGGTGTCCGAGGCACGGGGGAGCGACACGGATGTGGAAGCGGACGGCGGGCTGTATAACGGTCTTGAAACGAACTTATCATCTCATTATTGGCAGTGTGTAAGCGAGCGAGTGGGTTCCAAAGCCCCACTCAGGATCTGATCATATATTATTGCATACCATTAACGGATTATTGTGTAGCCTAGATAGTCGTTGTTCAGGACAGGTTGCGGTACGGCATCTCTGCATATATTGTACTACAGTGTGCGGCGTGGGCTGGCGTCTGTATTTCTGCATGGTGCGCACTTCGATGTATGGATACATTTCGTGCATGCATCATATGTTAATCACATGATATTGTGCCGCACTCCACAAGTCGCATGGGCCACGTAGCGCCAGGTTAAGCGTCGTGTTTGTCACGGTCTGGGTGATCCTGGATGCCTATGATATACGGTGGCATGTCGCGATACATTTGTATGTGACGTGATGGTGTTTTTGGAGTGATATAACGAAGCATATCCTGACAGGGGTTCAACCAAGGGCAGACTTTAAGATGTCTTTACCCCCTACGTGTTAAGAGCCAGAAGTGACGTTATAACGTACAATAACGAATGTTGCATTGCATTCTAGAATATATGTCCGTCGACGTACATATTCCACAGGTATGAATAAACAGAGTTGCACGTTTATACAATCAAATATATCGCAATAATTATACTCAGAAACGGAAACTTCCTATTTATATACAATACTTCCTCTATCAATTCATGACGTTTTGTTTGCTTTTTACTGTTTGTGTTTACCATAACAGTTAGAATAACCTTCACTGCCAATTTCTTGATGCTGCATTTCTTATTGCTGATGCCGCATTTCGTATTGCTTGCCAAACATTGCAACAATGTCACAAACCGTGGCTTGTCGTGGCACGACAGCCGGGTTGTGACGCTTGGAGCAGTAGCCCTGGTGACGAACATGTGACAACCGTGGTGAAGGTCACGATCGTGACGCGACAGTCGGTGACTGAGTACGGACGTACGGCTAGGTGTTACACTGTCTGAGTAGATAGCGCGATTGTAGCATATAGGGCGGCGTTGCCAAGTTTGGGCAGACGCTCAGTATTGTTTTGCCTTCGCAGAGGTTAGAGGAATTTCGGAACCTCACTCAGACCGCGAAAACAACAGTGTTTATAATGAAGTAATTTAGTATATGATATTTCGTCGTTTGCGAATTGTGGTGCTTGCTTGCGCAATGTTAAATTTGAGTTAGTAACAGAACTACTTGGCAATAGTCTTGTTTCAAAACAATAAATAGCGTTACAGACAACGGTGCGATGTATGTAAGTGCAAGTGCAAAGACTTGGCTTTGTTGAACGAAGTCTGTTAAGAGTGAAGCCAGGAGCGGTAATCCCGCACGGGTAAACTTGGAAAGACGGAGTGAGACATGTCAAGGCAACTGCGAACAGAGTTCTACGTCCTCAATAATTACAGCAGCAAGCAAAGTGTGATGTTCTTGGTAATTCTTGGGAAGCGGGTCCTGTGGAGCGAAGCACCAGAAAAGTGAAGCCAGGAGCGGAAACCCGTACTGGTAAGCTCGAAGGTGTGGAGCGAAACGGGCATCCATACTTGTTACAACGAAATTATTCAGCTGGTCTTACAATTAGCTACGGAGTCTACTGCAGAGTCTCGGAAGCTTGAGAGGGAGCAAAGAAGAGCTAATCGAACAAGAGTCAGCCAGAACTTTTCAGCACTGGCGGACGGGTCAGAGGCATCTGGTGAAGCCGAGCCCGAGGCAGCGGCCCAGGCTCCTACGGTTGTTTTTGTGGAAGACATGGACAGCGGTGATTCAGCCAAGTTTTCCAGCTACCTTGGGAAGTTGCCCAGGTACACTTGCACCAAGGATGAGGACCGTCCGAAGTTCGTGCAGGACTTCGTCGTGATGTGTGAGACAGTGCGGCGGTAACATGATGCCAGCATCCGACAGAAATTAAGGTCTGTCACCGGCACCACGATGAGTCGATGACTGGTGAACAGAGAACTAAGTTGAGGAATACTCAACCTGGCTGGCAGCTGGCGTGGGACATGATTCCCTCATTACTGGCAGGAGATGGCAGCCAGATTATTGCCTCACCAGAATACAGCTGGTGGTGTGAGAGCTACACGGAAGGGGGGCTGGTAGCCTCCCAGATGGACCGAGTGCTCAAGAATACTAGGGACTTTTGCCCACTGGTGGGTTCTGTTCCTTGTGCGAGGCCTCCATTTCAAAAAAATCGAACCTGGTACTGTGCAGTGTCGACATCGGATCCGGTCCGACCTTGCCAGGTTAGCTCGGCATCGTTGCCTTGTAATCAGTGTCGGGGTCGGTGCAGGCCTTCGGCTCGCACTTGTAGGCGGTGCCAAGGTCGGTGCAGGCCTTCGCCCTGCCTTGACAGTGTCGGTGCAGGCCTTCGGCCCGCACTTGTAGGCGGTGCCAAGGCCGGTGCAGGCCTCCGGCCTGCCTTGACAGTGTCGGTGCAGGCCTTCGACCCGCACTTGTAGGCGGTGCCAAGGCCGGTGCAGGCCTTCGGCCTGTCTTGCCAGTGTCGGCGCAGGCCTTCGGCGTGCCTTGCCAGTGTCGGTGCAGGCCCGTTAGAGGCTATCGCATGCATGCCCGTAAGAGGCGTGTGGCAGGCCCGTGGGAGGCGTGTGATGGCAGGGCCATGCGCCATGGGAGGCTGTCGCAGGCCCGTGAGATGCCGTCGCATACCCGTGAGAGGTTGTCGGAGGCCCGTGGGAGGCCGTCGCAGACCCCGCCGTTAGAGACTGTCGCAGACCCGCGGGAGGCTGTCGTAGGCGTGTGGCGCCGTGGGAGGCCGTCGCAGACCCGTGGGGGGCCATCGCAGGCCTGTGGAAGGCCATTGCAGGCCCGTGGGAGGCTCGTGGGAGGCTGTCGCAAGCCCGTGGGAGGCTGTCGCAAGCCCGTGGGAGGCTACAGTAAGTCGCGGTCTATAAGAAATGGCACCTACAAGAAACCAGTCGCTAGTTTTCTGTCCAAAAGTTAAGAAACACCGTAAGAAACCACCCGCTAGATTTTCCATGGGAGAGGTCTTGAAAATCCTCCGATTAAGAAAAAACTTACGCTAGATTCATCAACCTAATCGGTATATATAGTCCAAACATATAGGGTTTATCAAACATAACGGGACGTTTATCACTACTTTTAAAGCTACCTGTCCATCTCCAGGGTACTCCTTTATGAACAGGTTTGTATCGATTGACGGTTGAGTGAATACTTTCTGCTTCCCTTTACTCATACTATCATTCGGCAAAGCGCTGAATCGTGAACTGAATTCGCAGCGAACTCGCGGGCTTTTTCACGTTTAGCGAGCGAAACCTTGAGGGGCGCCTGCAACGCTCATACCAGAAGGGTCACGCAAAATAATCAGATAATTGTCATTGAACCGTCAGATTCGGCGCATCTTGATTTTTAAACGGTGTAGAACCCGCCGGTGTTAGTGCAGGCTCTTCGCTAAAACCGATAATCGGTTCTGGATCGGATCAGGTGCTCTGGCTGGGTCCGACTATACGGATCGCTGCAGTGCATGGCTCTTGGCCCAAACCGACGACGGGGTCGGGTTCGGCGCAGCTCGTTTTACAAACGGTGCAGAACCCGCCGGTGTCAATGCAGGCTCTTCGCTAAAACCGATATTCGGTTCGGGATCGGATCAGGTGCCCTGGCTGGATCCGATTATACGGATCGCTGCAGTGCAGCTTGAAAATTGACGGCGTCGGATCATCTACGGAAATGATCCGACACCGGTTTCGACACTGGTACTGTGTGGGGCGTTGCAAAAGTATTCGAGGATGGACACTCCGAAGGCGAAGTATCGCAGGAGTATTTGATCAGTGGCGCATCATTGCGAGGGCTAACTGGGAGAGATGGTACCATTGACACACAATACTATTGGGCCTTGAGGGCATTCATTGCTGAACTGGACAGTAAGTTCACGATGAAAGGGACCCAAGAAAATAGGGACCTTTTCACTAGTAAGCCCCAACACGCTATTCGATGAAAACGACATTATGGAATGTCATTTTTCAATTTAATTATAGATAGCTAAATAATTCCAAGGCGTACGAAAATAACGTATTTTCCGACGAGACGCGAGACGCACGTATCAACGCGGGTGCCGGTGAGGCTAATAGATACGTATGTATGAGTGCTTATAATAAATTCACAAGCACATGCAAGCATTCAATGTGGTAAACACGATACAAAATATGATGCGGTGACTAATTTCATTTTGTACATGTGTTTTATTAATGTTCAGGACTAGCTGTTAGCACTGCGACCACAGTCTACGCGGTATCTGCTCGGATACGTACGTATGAGTGCTTATAATAAATTCACAAGCACATGCAAGCATTCAATGTGGTAAACACGATACAAAATATGATGCGGTGACTAATTTCATTTTGTACATGTGTTTTATTAATGTTCAGGACTAGCTGTTAGCACTGCGACCACAATCTACGCGGTATCTGCGTTCATTCCAGGTTCAAGACAGGCATTTGGCACGGCGTGCACTATTTACTCGGCTGGTGTGTCTCCGGCAGGTGCGGGGGTATCGCTGTCTCCTGGTGCGCCTTCTCCTGCCTCTTCTTCTTCCTCTTCATCTCCACCTTCTCCTTCCTCTCCTTCTCTTGCCTCGGATTGATCAGAATCCGTGCCGGCTTCAGCGGGTCGATCTTTAGCGGGTTCTTCACCGTCCTCATCATCCGACTCGTTCATGTCCTTAGCGCAGTCGGCGATTTCTTTCGCCCTTTTGAGGTTTTCCTCCTCTATGCGTGCTTCCTCTTTGAGCTTCGCCGTTTCCTCGAGTGACATGCATTCCGTATCGCCGTTAGGCTCGTCGTTAATGTTCCCAATCCGCTGACTGGCTGCATTCACCATGTCTTGGTCGGAGTCGAACGCGACAGCGTTCAAGCCGCACCGGAGAGCTGCCATTGTGGCCGTCGCGACCCCACACCCCGCATCCAAGATCCAGTTGGGTGACGAATCGTTGTTTAACTGGGCGAAAGGTGCGGGTCCCATCATGTGGCAGTTGATGAGCTCGATTAGCAGGTGCTGGGGCTTCTGGTGAGCGCATACCACTTTCCCCTCGTCTCGGAAGGGTTGCTTGACGACAGAATACCCCTCCAACACATTCGCCCTCGAGCCCGCCTCCGCATCCTTCGTCGAGAAGTCGAAGTCGCACATCCATGCTTTGCGAGTGGATTTTTCCCCGGACTCCTGGTCCGCCATTTGGAACCCGATGACAGCCGCTTCGAGGACATTGTACCGGATGGCTTTGTTGGCACCTACATCCTGGTTCTCCTTGCGCCACCATATGCGCTGGGCCCCACCGTTGCATTTGCTCTCCAGGATCTTCAGGAACCCAGTCTGCTGAGCAAACCCACAAAATATCAATATTGTCCAGTCCGGCGAGGTGGTGAGCGCCGCAAAGGCATCTATGAACTTGATCAGGTCGGGCTCGGATAACGCGTGCTCTGACAGCTCCGTATCGAAGTCGTAAATAACGTCCAGTATTGTCCCCACGTAATTCATCTTCGGGACATTCTCGAGTTTCGTCAACTCGTCTTTGTAGATCATGTAGCCGGTTTGAACCGTCTTCCACTCGAACTCTTTCTCAAACTCTGCCTCCTTACCATCCTCCACAAGGGGGGAGGGAAGTGCCACCTATTATTATACCACAAACCGCTTGTTAATATTTGAATGACCCAAAATTGCTAGCGCAATAAAACATGCAACTACATGAGGAGCACGACTATTACAACAAAGAATGTTGAAAGAACGCACACCTTAACTGTATTGGGGACGTAGTTGACGGGCAGCCGCCCGAGGTCTCCCTCTCCGGCCTGACACCGGGAAAGCCACGTGTTGCAGTCTGCGACGAATTGGACGATGGCCTTGGGAACCGTGAGCTGACTCCCCCCTCGCCCAGTTTTACCTTGTTTCACCGCCTTGATGCATCGCTCGATGGCCTCCTGGCAAGCCCAAGTCTCACCGTATTTCCTCTCAAAAGCAGTCCAATTCTCCACCCCAGATTGCGACACGATCCAGGCCTGAACGTTGCGTTGGGCCTTGAACCTCTTCAGGGTGTCAATCGCCTCTGCGATGGTGATCTCAGTGGTCAGGATTTTCTTCAGAACGCCGTTCAAGTAATCAACCTCCACGTCCGAGTGAAACCCGAGCATCGTCTGGAAAAAGGACATGTTCAACTCCTTCTTCTCGCTCTCCTTCACGATCGCCTGCTGCAAAGGCTGTGCCGGCTGACCGACACTCAACGTGTTACCGGCGCTTCGAGGAACACGCCTAGACCTGGCCTTGCCACCCGACTTCTTCTTCTTGAGGTCGGCACCTACATCCTTCAACGCCTCCTCCGCCCCAGACGTCTCGGTAGTCATGTCAACGATCTCACTCTCCGGAGTCCAGGTCTTGCGTTTCTTACCCGACCCCTTGGTGGGGGTCTTAGTCTGCCCCTTCAGAATACGCAATTCGTACGCATGCATGATTCTAACAATCTGGTCCCAAGTCTCCTGACGCACTGTAGCCATCGACCAATTCGTTGCGTATTCGTTGGCGTAGGAGATGTGATTCATTTGCAACACCTCCGCCTTAATCTGCAACTGCTGAGCCGATGTCAAAAAGTACCAGACCGGGAACCATTTGCCATTTCAACGCCTCCCCCGAAAAGCTCCCAATCGTTCACATTGGCCCAGTCCCCCTTCGACAGCTTCTCGTAGACATGCTTCCTATTCTTCCTTGGAAGCTTGAAAGTCTTGGGATCGTGCTTTTCCAACTGCTTCACCAGGCCGTCCTCCGTCCAGTCTTGGGCCTGAACGTCCCATTCCGTGATGCCACAATGCCAATAGAGTTTGTGGAGAGGGCCCTTCGATGCCTGCATGGTTTGCCGAGAAATTACGGTTAGTAACATTCTTTTACTTTAAGTAAGTAAGAGCTTTAAGTGACAAAGATGGATAAGTTACATTGTTTTCTCAGAAATCACCTGCATGCCCGTTCGCATGGATTTTATGATTTGCTGGTGCGACTTGCCCTTCACGTTCTGGTCGACGGTGTTCTGCTCGTCAGCCAAAAATCGGACCATGTCAGACTGTAGATTAAAATACAATTTGCACTCGATCTGCTGAAAAGCTTCGTTATCTGGTTGTTCTTGGTGAAGCTCCCGCCGAGCGGTGAGGCTATGTTGGTGCCCGAAGCACACGAAACGATATACGCCTTCCCACACCTTACTGGGGTCAAAGTCCTCCGCGGTTGTGAGGTGCTCCCCAGAGTCGCCCATATAACGTACACTAGGGACGTGTTCTGAAAACCGTGTGGGTTCCAAGCCATGCTCTCTTTCAAGTTCATGACTTGCGCACGGTCCTCATCCCTGATGCGCTCGTAGTCCTCAGCCTGTATAATGTACTGGATAGGTATGTTGAAGGTACACCCCTTGACGTCTTTGGCGTCAACGACTCTGGGGTACCGGTGGTTATACTCAATCTGATACCGAATCGTATTAGAATGAGCTACTGAACGCCGCTGTTTCGGCAAAGAGAGCAAGGACTGCCAGTTCTGCGCTGCTTGCTCGGCATTCTGTTCTTTGGCCGCCTTCGCTGTCTCTCCAGGCCCGTAAGCTAACAATGAGCCGCCCGGACCACGACTAGCAGCCAGATCGCTTTCTGCTGCAGGTGTCAACGGTACCTATATTGTAATATAAAAGTACAAAGTTAGTCACTAACAGATAACACCTCATTAGGTTAATGAGCAATTCGAAACAACACTCATATTCATTATAAAACTGTTAAGGGGAAATCACAAAGGTTAGAAACTTTGCACAACTGCTCATTAAGCTAATGAGACATATTTTACATTACAAGCTAATGGTACATATTTTATTTAACATCGGTCTTGATCAATTACGGTTGTCAATGTAATTGTATGCCTACTTCTTTAGTTTTGATTTACTACATTCCTGTCGATGGCTCGACTTCCAGTGCTGCTTCGCACAATCATGGGAACAGTATACTGCTTGGTGACAGCCGCCACACCGCTTTTCTCCTTGTTTACCACAATTTATACAGAGACACTGGTGTGCTGACACCGAGGACTTCCCGAAACGATCTTTGTTTGCCTTCCGAACAGCAGATTGTGTGAAGCATGCGGTCCAGCCATTGGGAAGCTTTACTGGTGAATTAAAGTCGGTTGTGCCAGAATCCTGCAGTAAAGGAAAAAAAAGAAAAACTGCTCATTAAGCTAATGAGACCTTTTGGTCAGTCATCGAATTTCTCGGGTAAAACAGTCACACATGTCATATGATGACAGTAGGTATCATACTAACTGTAAAAAAAATCGTAAAGGCCAGAAAGTTTGCAAAACTGCTCATTAGGCTAATGAGGCTTTTTGTTCAAGTTTGGGTCAGTCATCGAATTTCTCGGGTAAAACAGTCACACATGTCATATGATGACAGTAGGTATCATACTAACTGTAAAAAAAATCGTAAAGGCCAGAAAGGTTGCAAAACTGCTCATTAGGCTAATGAGTCTTTTTGTTCAAGTTTGGGTCAGTCATCGAATTTCTCGGGTAAAACAGTCACACATGTCATATGATGACAGTAGGTATCATACTAACTGTAAAAAAAATCGTAAAGGCCAGAAAGGTTGCAAAACTGCTCATTAGGCTAATGAGGCTTTTTGTTCAAGTTTGGGTCAGTCATCGAATTTCTCGGGTAAAACAGTCACACATGTCATATGATGACAGTAGGTATCATACTAACTGTAAAAAAAATCGTAAAGGCCAGAAAGTTTGCAAAACTGCTCATTAGGCTAATGAGGCTTTTTGTTCAAGTTTGGGTCAGTCATCGAATTTCTCGGGTAAAACAGTCACACATGTCATATGATGACAGTAGGTATCATACTAACTGTAAAAAAAATCGTAAAGGCCAGAAAGTTTGCAAAACTGCTCATTAGGCTAATGAGGCTTTTTGTTCAAGTTTGGGTCAGTCATCGAATTTCTCGGGTAAAACAGTCACACATGTCATATGATGACAGTAGGTATCATACTAACTGTAAAAAAAATCGTAAAGGCCAGAAAGTTTGCAAAACTGCTCATTAGGCTAATGAGGCTTTTTGTTCAAGTTTGGGTCAGTCATCGAATTTCTCGGGTAAAACAGTCACACATGTCATATAATGACAGTAGGTATCATACTAACTGTAAAAAAAATCGTAAAGGCCAGAAAGTTTGCAAAACTGCTCATTAGGCTAATGAGGCTTTTTGTTCAAGTTTGGGTCAGTCATCGAATTTCTCGGGTAAAACAGTCACACATGTCATATAATGACAGTAGGTATCATACTAACTGTAAAAGAAATCGTAAAGGCCAGAAAGTTTGCAAAACTGCTCATTAGTCTAATGAGGCTTTTTGTTCAAGTTTTGGTAAGTCATCGAATTTCTCGGGTAAAACAGTCACACATGTCATATAATGACAGTAGTTATCATACAAACTGTAAAAAAACCTGAAGGCCAGAAAGTTTGCAAAACTGCTCATTAGGCTAAATAGGCTTTTTGTTCAAGTTTTTTAAGACACACTAATAATTAAAGAAATGACAAATAATTGAACAAAATATCACAGGATTTTTAAAAATGTTTGAACTTACCGCGGTTGGAAGTACTCCGGTGCCACCCATCTCCGTATCGATTGATTCGTCCAAGAGACTGTACTCTTCACCAGATATCTCAGCAGACTTCCAGAAGTCTCGGTTCTCGGAATTTCGCCACATTTCATTCAGAAAAGAACTGTAAGCAGCAGCAGGAACTTTGGACGCTGAGCGTGTAACCAGCTCATCCAGCCTGTTCTTGCGCACTGTGTAAGTAGGCGCCACGCTGCTAATCAGCATATTTTCAGCGTCTAGACGGACAGCGCTATACTCATGAGGGCGTTCGGACGCCGCCAGCACGTACAGCGGGGTATTGCCGTTGGCGGTTGACGCAGCGCCAGCGAAAGAGATACGAAGGTTCTCATCTGCGTTTGCTGGCAAAATAGGCAAACTTTTGTGAACTGTTTCCCCATCGGCTGTTGCGAGAAAAACTTTTACTCGCAGCACATGGCCGTCTAAAGAAGGTACGCGCTCAACTGCCCACTGCTTGTTGGGTAGCTGTAGTATGCTTCCTGCGCTCATTAATGCGCGAAATTGATCCAAAGTTGCCATTATTTTAATTCACGAAAAAGTAAAACAAAAAGGGCGATGAGCTGTAAGCGGTGTTATGCAAAGTAGGTTTTGGATTGTGAGGAAGACTGGTCGAGTTTATTGAGTTTCAATAAGTTTTGTTCTCTCGTCATCAAAATCTGAGAATTGCAAATCGAAGTATTTTATTGGACGGGCCGAACGCGACAAAGAACTCGAATCTGCATTCAAGATCTCGATTTCGATTGATGACATCTGCACTCGATCCGGGAACTTGAGTACAGAGTGATGTTATTGGACAAAGTTTGGTCGATCGATCCGATGAATTTAATATGACCGACCATAATATTCAAATTCAAAGTCTTCGGCTGTCGCCCCTGACGAAACTGGGAATGAACTGTCGTCGTTTTCATTTCACGGAAATTGGCTTCATAAGATTTTTGAACTATTTTTCTGATGGGGCCGTTCTGGCGAATAGCTGACGAAGCTATCGACGAAGTTATTGACCTTTCACAGCCTGCAATATACTACACCCAGAAGGAAGACGATATCATAGAAATAGAAACAGACGTATTTCGCTCATCGCCAGTTAACGCTCCTCGCTCATCGCTATACAAAACAGTTTGCGACGATGAGATATTATGCTTTCCGTGCGTTGAAACGCCAATGCACTCGAAAAGCGCAGAAACTCCAATGACTACAAACTTGCAAAAGACTAGCGACTCTCGCGCGACTCGGCGCTCATCGGACTCTGATGACACAATAAACACGCAAGAGTCTAGTTCGCGAAAGATCACAAGTGTTGACTTCAATGAGATAACGCAAAGCCTTGAAGCAAGCTTTAGTTCACACTCCGTGGGTGACGAAAAGAGTGAAAGTGTGCTGAATGGGAAAACAACTAAGGTCGGAAAAGAGCGAGCAGTTTACACATCAGTAAAAAGAAAACCCAAAGTTAAGAGTCAAATATCAATCAAAGAACGAAACCTTTCACAATCAGACATGGAAAGTATTGCAACTTATCGGTGCAATTGCAAATCGTTTTGCTCATTAATGTTTCACACATCAGCTTTAGCTGCTCAACGCGAAATGTTTTGGAACTTGTCTCAAAAAGATCGTAAAGAATGGATGATAAGAGATCTTATGAAGAGCGGGACCAGAACTTGTGACTCAAGATTCATATTTATGTTCTTCATATGTGACAGACCGGTAAGTTTGCCAAAACTGCTCATTAGGTTAATGAGCGGTTTTCCTTCTTTTTTATAAAATCCCCTTGAAGAATATTTTTTTGTTCTATTCCTGAAAGTGTGCCAAAACTGCTCATTAGGTTAATGAGCGGTTTTCCTTCTTTTTTATAAAATCCCCTTGAAGAATTTTTTTTTGTTCTATTCCTGTAAGTGTGCCAAAACTGCTCATTAGGTTAATGAGCGGTTTTCCTTCTTTTTGAAAAGTCCTCCTTGAAGAATATTTTTTTGTTCGTATTTCTGAAAGTGTGCCAAAACTGCTCATTAGGTTAATGAGCGGTTTTCCTTCTTTTGTTTCAAATCCCCTTGAAGAATATTTTTTTGTACGTATTCCTGAAAGTGTGCCAAAACTGCTCATTAGGTTAATGAGCGGTTTTCCTTCTTTTTTATAAAATCCCCTTGAAGAATATTTTTTGTTCGTATTCCTGAAAGTGTGCCAAAACTGCTCATTAGGTTAATGAGCGGTTTTCCTTCTTTTGTTTCAAATCCCCTTGAAGAATATTTTTTTGTTCGTATTCCTGAAAGTGTGCCAAAACTGCTCATTAGGTTAATGAGCGGTTTTCCTTCTTTTTTATAAATTCCCCTTGAAGAATTGTTTTTGTTCGTATTTCTGAAAGTGTGCCAAAACTGCTCATTAGGTTAATGAGCGGTTTTCCTTCTTTTTTTATAAATTCCCCTTGAAGAATATTTTTTGTTCGTATTCCTGAAAGTGTGCCAAAACTGCTCATTAGGTTAATGAGCGGTTTTTCTTCTTTTGTTTCAAATCCCCTTGAAGAATACTTTTTTTGTTCGTATTCCTGAAAGTGTGCCAAAACTGCTCATTAGGTTAATGAGCGGTTTTCCTTCTTTTTTAAAACATTCACTTTGCTGGTATATTTACAGGTGTGTTCGGCCTTCTACCAGAAGGTTTACAAAGTAAGCCAAGGCTATTTCTGCGACGTACGCGAGCGCGTTCTCTCTGGAAGAACAAATTTCATTCACGGGCTGACTGGCAGTGAGGCAAATCGGCGTTTGTCCAACAAAAAATCAAATGTCGTCGCCTTCGTGAATAAATATGCGGAAGAACAGGGCGAACCTCAGCCTCATAAACCTGAGACGCATCTCCCGTCGGGGAAGACAAGAGAAGAGATTTGGGATGACTATCTCGATTCTTTATCTATTCACGACCGCAAATCCAAGGAAGTCTCCTTGCCGTACTTCTACGAAATCTGGAAAGACGAGTTCAAATCTTGGCTCAAAGTTCCGAAGTGCAAGCGTTTTTCGCAGTGCAGTGTATGTGCTTCGATCAAACTCTTGAAGGAGGGCACACCTAAATCCCAGCACGGTAAGCTAAATTCTGAAAAATACAGTATTTGCATTTGTTTTACGTTGTTTTAGAACTTTGTATATTAAAACGTTTTTTTTTTCAGGTCAATACGACAAAATGCGAGAGGTGCACCTTAACCAAGCGCGTGCCGAGCGTGAGAAGTTCTACAAACACGGCCGAAAATCTAACATGACTAAGAGCATCAAGGAAAACAAGACGTGGTGGAAATATTCCTCTGTCATCATTGACGGGATGACCCAATGGACGACGCGCCTGCCGCATTTCAGGCGCATGCCATCATATCTGGACCGAAAGGACTTCTTGGACGTGAACAATATGGGTAGCATCATCGAAAACGTTGGCCGGTTTATGGACTTCAACTACGCGAATTACGGTGACGACGCCAACTTCCTGCTGAACGTGCTGCATCGTGACGTCACTCGAATTCAAGAGCACCGTCGTAAATGGGATGGCGAGGAACCGTACCCGATGCCGGAAGTGTTATACGTCCAGGTTGACAACGTGGGCACCAACAAGAGCATTATGCTTTTGGCGTATATCTCTTGGTTGGTTATGTCTGGCGCGTTCAAGAATGGCTACTGCCCAGTGGTACTAGTCATAGTACCAGAATCGAATCTGGTACTATCACAAGTACCAAAACGCTAGAATTTTTTTTGATGTCCTCCTCCATCCTGATGGTGATATCCATGATATACCATTACCTTAACGACCCAAACTGAGTTGTATTATGCCCCATTGGTCCATAGGTTACGTGTAGCCCTCCCAGTGGATGCATATTGCCAACAAGGTGGAGTTTTGTGTTACACAATGGTGTCTCACTTGTCTTCGAAATCATGGCGCTACTTTCGGATTTTTTTTTGAACAGACTTGGGATTCTATTCAACCCAGCGATGGCTCAAATTGAAGCTGTATAACATGGCCAATGATGGATGTGAGCATGGGACAGTTGGCATACTGCCCGTCGCTGAAGCTGCGACATGCTAAACATCCCATCTCCACCAAATGGTCCAACTCAAGATTCCTTAAGTATGAGGGCTATCGTCGATTTTGGAGCCTAGTCGTGGCACTAAAGCTACGAAATAAGTATATTATAACGTCGGATCGCCTCACCAGCGTTTATGACATCAAAAGTAAACCCATATATCGATTTTTCAAGACCTTTACATGCATGAGAAGTTGCCGTACTTGGACTCTACACATGGAACTTAAGTACGAAACCGCTCCCGATATTACTACAAAAAATGCTGAGAGGCCATTTTATCACACCCTTGGGTGTTATCGAATCCCAATACTGGCGTTAAAGACGTTCAAATGGCACAACGCATGACGACCACTTAGGATACATCCCAATAATGAAATTTGACATCATGCATGCCACCTCGTGGCCACATAGCGTGCCCTTTTAAGTCACCGCGCGCTTGGTACTTGTGACAGTACCAGAAAATTTAATTAATTTTATGGTGTTACACCCCCCAAAAGCACACCGCACATACACATACCTAAAGTTCACGAGAGTACATTTCAGCATCAATAACAATTCAAAAGGGTCCTAAATGATTTTTCAAAACCTTCATGGGACTCATACACCGCATCTAGTGCCCATAATAAAGCATACATTTTGGTACTTGTGACAGTACCATACCACCGGGCAGTAGCCAAGAAGGTGAAGGTGAACTTCCTAATCGTCGGCCACACCCACGAGAACATCGACCAGATGTTCTCGCGTTTTTCTGTGCGCTTAAAACGCAAGCTTGCGATGACCCTTGACGAAATGATGGAAATCGCAAAGGAGTGTTTCTCGGATGGCATCTTCACGACCGCGGTGGCGAAAGTGCACGATTTGAAGACCTGGTTCGGTGGTCGCTACGAGAACGTCTGTGGCATCTCCACGCAGCAGACCTTCAAAGCGTTCAAGAACGAGGCCGGCGAAGTGGTCGTGCAATACAAGATGTATTCCACCGACAAGAAGTGGCTACCAGAGGAGGGCCTCAAGGTGTTGAACTGTATGCCCGAGAACCTGCCTGATTTTGTCAAACCGAAAGCCTTCTCCAAAGAAGGGCTTACGAAGCTCGAGGATCTGGTGGACGGGATGCGGACCATTTTGAGTACGACGTTTACACCTACCCACGAGGCGTGGTGGGCGGAGCTGTTGAGGAAGCAACGAAAGCTGACCGAGGAGGGCATTTTCGAGGAGCCCAATGTCCCGTTCGTTTTGCCGAGCAAATTGCACGCACGTTTGAATGCCCCTTTGGTGCATGCCCTGGAAGCTCCTCTCAGACTCGCCGAAGCTCAGATGCCAGCAGCAGCAGAAATTCCAGCCCGAATTCAAGAACGCGTAGAACGTGCACCGATTGCCGTGTACACGGGCAAACGTAAGGTGGTGAATCGGGCTGCTAGAAAAGCTGAAGCGTACGTGGCCAACCCGGTATGGGAGGTTTCGTTCGATCAGATGACCGTAAACAGCTACGCCGTTTGCTTCGGAGAAATCACGGGCGTGAAGGCCAACGATGTATGCCAATTCCGTGTCAAGCTCAACGGCAAAGAATGGTCGGACCCCCTGATGCTTGTCCGAGTGCATGCACGGATTGTCTACACGAAGGAGTTGAAGTACAAGTACCTGAAAGTGAAGACATACACGGACACTAAGGAGCGAAGACTCGGAAAGGTGT
Organism: Cymbomonas tetramitiformis; assembly: GCA_001247695.2. NCBI lineage: Eukaryota > Viridiplantae > Chlorophyta > Pyramimonadophyceae > Pyramimonadales > Pyramimonadaceae > Cymbomonas > Cymbomonas tetramitiformis. Next base: position 16,870 of record LGRX02032728.1, read on the forward strand.
TGGCAGGGAAAGCGGGAGCCTTCTGGGAGAACGCATCCGATACGCCGTCAACTGAGCCCTTCAAAAGTGCAGAGATATTGCTAGCGTGGAACATCGCAGCTAACGAAGCAAAAGGTTGTATCCCAGAAGAACAGTATGGGCAACTTATAGTGGCACTGCTTGCGCAAAGAGCCAAGAAAAGACGAATTGATAACGGGCAAATGGAAGAAACCGAAGGCGATGAAGACAATAGCGAAAACGAGGGAAATGAGGAAGTGCCGACCTGTCCCGACCGGTCCAGACCTGACCAGAGGTGTAAAGACCTAGACGACGGTAGCGATGTTGAAATGTGAATAGAATCAGTTGACTAAGACGCAAGAAATAGATGTACATAATGTAAATACGATTATTAGAGAAATCTGATATGGCAATTGCTCATTTCTTTTGTATGTCATGCTCGCTACCATTTACAGCACAGAAAATAAATTGCATGCTTCACCGTGTCTTGGAAACATTTTCGTACGTGTCTTGTAATTTTACCGTTGCGGAGGCCTGCGAGCAAAATTATTTTCAACATTAACATTTTCAGCACATATATTTTCTAAATATCGCCAAAAACAGCTAATGTCAATTATCTACCCTAATGTCAATTTCATCGAATAGCGTGTTCCCCAGGAACCGGGGCAAGATGGGTTGACTTATGCAAAATTTGTCAATGCAGGGAGATGCTGGTACATGCTGATACAGCAGTCAGCGACGAGTCCCTACGACAGTTCATCGAGGATTGCGTGTTCCATCTGCGTATAGCTGTCTTCGAGACACGGGTATCAGAACAGCTATGAGTTCAGTCCCCACCTCCCAGCAAAGTTACTTGGAAGGACCTTGAGGGGATTGTCGAAGTTCAAGACAAGCTGAAGAGTGATGCGGAGTCGTGGATCATGTCTTTCATCCAAGAACTCGCCCGTCGCGATGGCTGCAAGTACGCTTGCTGGGAGGCTGAGCAACACGGACTGGATCTGAAAGCCATCAAGGGCACGCTCAAGATGCACAACAGTAAGGCCATGGAGCTGAACGACAGTCCGGCCACTAAGCAGCAATCAGGCAGCCCTTCGCAGTCGAAGAAGATCAAGAAAAAGATCAACAGCGCGGAGAGGACAAAGAAGCACTACAGCAAGGTGCCTTCACCAGCTGCGACTGGCTCAGATGGGAGGTGTTTGCACTGCTTCGGCGGAAGCTATCATGCGACGAAGCCCACGACGTGTTTCACTGGTTACCGGGAGGTTGAGGTACCCCCTGGCTTCCACGAGAAGATTCTTGTTTCTACAAAGAAGTATCAGTCGGAGGACGCGGCCATGAGAATGTACAACATCAAAAACAACTTCGAGAAGTGCGAGTGGGGCATTCTTGTGGTTGACTGGGTCAAGCTGTCTGACGTGGTAAAGGCGAAGTATCGCATGAACCCGGTGGCCAGTGAGAACAAGGCCACCTCTGAGAAGGCCGCCAGCCTTGCAGCGGAGTATCGGGGCATGCTGGCTCAGCTATAGACTGGCAGTCGCTGTGGCAGTGTCAAGTCGCAGGTGCTGTCGGAGGACGAGGGCTCAGAGGGAGAGCTCGAGACCCAGGCAGCCGAGAGAGATGTTTACATAGCAGACGTCCGTGAAGTGAACTGCTTTGAGGTCTCTTAGTTTGCCCGAGCATTCGCCAGCAGCCGGATCTACGGCAGACACAGTGAGCACGACCGAAGTCGAATCTGACGCGCTTGTGGCTGAAGTTGGCACTCACAAGTTGAGGAGCCATGCGGATGCCCAAGTCAGCCAGAATAACACTGAGGTTGTTGCTGCCCCAGCTGTGGCATTGGGCAACTCCCACGGGATGAGGGGCTTCCCTATGAAGACGCCAGATGAGTTTGAAGCGGAGGCAGAGGGCCCTCCCGCCAGTGCAGCTGACGCGCGCTGAAGAGGAAGGTGCAGCTGATGGCTTCACTACTGAAGAGTACCAGAGTGGCATTATTCAGTCGGATCGTTGTCACGCTGGCAGTCGAGGGCAGGGCCACTGCTCCCAAAGATATTGATGCTCTAGTGGAACTGGCCGACGCGCAGCAGTTGCCGATGCCAGTGGCTTCAGTGGCAGACCGGGAGTCTGTGGAACCAGATCCTGACTATGACAGTGAGGAGGAGAACGAGCTGCCTGGCTTGGAATCTGGGTCGGACAGCGAGGACGGCGAAATACCTCTAGACGAGCTGCCGGAGGGCATGGTGGACCAACCCAAGCGGGTGCCAATCACCGCAGCGGCGGCCTTCGCTGCCAGCAGCCGTGGAGTGGAAGACTTCGGGGTAAAGGGGAGAGTGCATGCAGGCACTATCCCTACGGTCCTGGAAAATGTTAGGACGATCGTGTCCTAACGAGATCCAAACGGCATCCTAACGCTTTGTTAGGACGACCTAACGGGATCCTAACGGCATCCTAACACATAAGCGATGTTCACGTTAGGACCCCGTTAGGTCGTCCTAACAAAGCGTTAGGATGCCGTTAGGACACATCCTACATGAAACAAGCAGTTAGGATGTCGTTAGGTTGATAACTACAGTACTGTCGTTAGGATGTTGTTAGGATCGATGTCGTTAGGATGGGAACGAATGTCGTCAGGATGTTGTTAGGATGCGGTTAGGGTATTAAATTTGACGACATTCTAATGACATCCTAACTGTATCCTAACAGCATCCTAACACCAACGTCCTAACTATGGTTAGGATGTCGTTAGGATGTCGTTCGGATGCGGTTAGGGTATTAAATTTGACAACATCCTAATGACATCCTAACTGTATCCTAACAGCATCCTAACACCATCATCCTAACTATGGTTCGGATGTCGTTAGGATGCTGTTAGGATATTAAATTTGATGACATCCTAATGACATCCTAACAGCATCCTAACAGCATCCTAACAGCATCCTAACACCAACATTCTAACTATGGTTAGGATGTCGTTAGGATGCTGTTAGGATGCTGTTAGTAGTATGTCGTTAGGATGTAATATCCAAGGATCCTAACGACATCCTAAAAGCATCCTAAAAGCATCCTAACGACTACCTCGTGACAACGGTTAGGCTGCCGTTGAATATTGATACGGTTGCAACGGTTGCTACGATTGCAACGGTTAGGATGCCGTTAGGGTATTGCTATGCTGTTATATACTAGATCCTAACAGCGTCCTAACAGCATCCTAACGCCAGCATCCTAACATCCTAACGACATTCTATCAAGGTCCTAACGGACATACCACTACGTTTCCAGTGGATACGCGGAGACACCACAATGAATTGGCATTGGCACACAAGAAATTTGTAGGAGAAGTATTGAACAACAGTATACTAATACAAAATTGTTTAAACTATACTAAAAACTAGGGGATTCCGTCGGAATCTCCCGCATCGTCCCCCGCGGGTGGCCCTTTGAAGGCGTCGTCAACCTTGCCATACCGAAGGTTGCCGGCGTGGACCACGAGCATCGCCCTGGAATAGCTCAACTGTAACGTATTTTTGCCTTTGAACTGGTTGTAGAACATGGTGCACATTACCCCTTTGTCGGAGGCCATTGTTTTCCCCTTCTCAAGGAAATGGTCGGTCTTCTTGAGGAGTCCATGGAATGCCGCGATTGCTTTTGTTGCGAACTCGTCGGTACCCACCGGAACCCGACAGTTTGCTTTTGTAGTCTGTGGAAGAAATTGCGAAACATAATATTAGAATAGGTTGAAGGGAAAACATAAAACTAAGACTGTGGCGGGTCATACCCTAACGACGTCCTAACGCAGGAAGTTGGATACGGCGAAAAGGGATACGCACCTGGAGGTGGAGGAACTCGGGGGGGGGAGGGGCATAAGGGTCTTCGGCGGAAAGTGTTGGCACTCAGCGCCTTGCACATTGTCTATCACCCTCCCCGCGAGGAGGGGGACATCGCTCTTGAGATTCCCGTTGGGGGTGATGTATTCGCCATCCTTGAGCCAAACCGTGAGGGGCATCATCCTCAACGGTTTGCCTCGCGAAGACCCACACCTCCGTATCCACTGGATACCTAGAAGCCAGTTCCAGGTGCGTGGTCAGCCGCGATTTTCTTCTCCTTGGTCTCCTTGGCATCGGCCAACTTCTTTGCCTTGGAAGGGGATTTCGAGGCCCCCGCTTCCTTCGCTTCACCTCGAGTGCGTTTGGAGGGGGATTCCTCCACCTCGCCATCCGCCCCGCCCTCCGCGGTTGGTCTCTTCCTGCTGGGGCTGGAAGAAGCTTCGGGGCGGAATTGCTTTATCCATGTTGCCAACAAACATGCCCCTGCAAAAACAGAAACCGCACAGTTTGTTGGTATGCACTTAACGTCCTAATGGCGTCATAACGTGCGGGGCTCGCTGTTTGGCGGCGATTAGGCGGCTGTTAATATCGTAGAAGTCGCCTAACTCACTGGCAGGGCGGCAGAGTTGGGCACTTACTCACTTCGCCCCTAGACTCCTCTTGAGGATCGCTGGCATTAGGGAGCGCCAGGGGCTCGATCCCCGCTGCTTTGCGGGCTGCGAGTTTTTCGGAATCGTTCGAAGTTTTTATCCGCAAACCCTTCGCCTCCTCCACCTTGCTATACGGGTGGTTGGCGGGTGGGATCAGCTCATACTCCTCCTTGGAGACGTTGAGCCAACGCCCACACCGCCAAAATGAACGAAAATTGCAAACATCGTTGGGTACTTTGTTCTGTATGTATGGGGCGATGGTGGAGTCGTGCTGAAGGTCGTGGTCGGATTATTTGGCCACCTTGGCGACCAAGTCCACGTACACCGCGTGTTGCGCTTGGACATTCGAAATCGAATTGAAGTCCTCGCACGCAACTATATAACAAAATCAAGAAGTTAATTAGTTAATTAGTCAAGTTACCTTCGTGCTTCCTCGCTTCTCGCAAACGAAATCAACGAACGGAAAATTCAGCAAGGTGCGTGGGCCCTCTTACGTACCCACCCACTTGTTAAGCGCGCTCCGCACCGCCCGCTCGTGGGGCTTGGCGTGCCCGCGATTCCTGAGATTGGAGGAATCGTATTTCTTCCTTTCCCTCTTCACGACCTTTCCCGTGAACAGCGCCTCCTGGGAGGCGTACTTGGTCCCTCGACCTCCCTCCTCCTCCGCTCGCGCGAATTGCAAGTACGCCACGAGGCCTTGCACAGTTTCGTCCTGGCCCATGTCCTGGCAAAGACTGGAGTACTCTGCCTTCTCCTCATCGGTGGGGTATACTCCAAGCGGCATATTTTTTTGCGTATGTGGTTTGGGGGCTACCTTTTACAGAAAGTTGCTAAACTGATGGAGGCTGCGGTGTTAGGTGCACGTTAGGTCGTCGTAGCATGTCGTTACCGCCCTTTCACGTACGGTAACGGAAAGGTTGTTCAGGTGGTCGTTTGAATTCGAACTTTTCGAACTGGTCATCAACTTCGCATTCACATGGCATCGGGGGACGCTCATTTTTTTTCTTTTTCAGTCGGCCTCGTCACCCTCTTTCGTGACCCTGCACAAAATTTTAATGTCAATCCATCCTTGATGCCTATTCTACGAAGGGTGGGTATACCCACCGTAAGAGGTGCTTACGGTGGGTATACCCACCCGAAGGGTTTCAATAATTACCGATGATTGGCTGCGAATCACGGCATGTCACCAGTGACCAACTTGTTCTAGACACTCCCGTGAATCTCTATGGAGCCTCCACATGCGCCAGAAATGACTTGATAACGGGCCAAACGAACCCAAATACCCAAACCCTAATATCATCGGAATGCACTGTGTATATAGTATATTTGGTGTGCATAGTACCTGATTTTGAATGTGCAAGTGTCGGAGGTCTGCGAGGTGGCAGCACATATTGTACCAAAAAGTACGTCAGTTATATACCAAAATCAAAGTACATATCGAAAAAATAAGTATATTGATGTTATACCAAGCTGCAGAAGTCTGCAAATAGAGTTGAATGGGTATACCCACCGTAAGCGAAGTTTTCTACCCACCGTTATTTCCCCAACTTCAAGGTTGTGTAATGTGCCCAAAACTTATCGGAGTCGTGTAAATTAAGTTTTTCGTCCTTTAATCAACCTCTTGGGTCACAGAAAATCCATATGTTTAACCCCCGCAACCTACTTGTGCGGTCGGTACGAGCTTGCAAAGTTTGGCGTTACGGTGGGTATACCCACCGTAATATTTTTAGAATAGGCATTGATCCCATGTTCCCATCGTCATCTGTTCTCCTGACATGGCCGAGTGGTGGGGCGGTGTGACCCTATTTCACGACGCCGTTCCGATCGAATCAAGGCGCAAGCGGAACCCCGACAATCTACCAAATCTCTCCTTCCTACAAACACCGTTGAGGCAATCCTTGAATATTGGAACGTTTGAAGGTTGGTACCTAGCACGCCCTTTTCAGCTGTTCGCTTCAAAGTCTTTCGCGACTGCGACTGCCCTTTCACATATCATATTCTCGGCTTCACTCAGCGCATCGTCATTTACTTCATTTCGTCAAGTTTGGTTCACCTGACCGTTTCCATGTATTTCGTGCTGTTCAGGCAATTGACCGCCCAATCTTCATGCCAAAGAAACCACTAAAACCACCAGCGTGGCAAATTCCAATCTTCACTGTTCTTGCCAACACAACCCAGCGCATTTGTATCTGTCCCACCTGCTTAATTGACAATATTCTGGCGCGTGCTCCAAAGTCCCAGCGACACTACACCTCTACAATTTGAATTCCGCCAACCACCTAGGCCCCTCATCTTGGGATAACAACCAGCCTTC